>CM032229.1:156575000-156710000 GCA_019009955.1 Riptortus pedestris
GAACTAAAAGGGAATCTTCTTAATGGTCTGAAATCAGACTGGGAATAGAGGGAACTCTTGCTTTTCAGATCCATCGAAATCTCCAATACGGTAAATCTTGTTGCTAAAGATTGTAGCCGATAATAATGTTTCAACACATTTATTATATTCCTTTATTTATTTAAATGAGTTCCTTAACGACGGTGATTCTTCACAATAGCCATTCAAAAAAGGAAAACAGAAAAGAAAAAAAAACAGATAATACTAATAAACCGTTTGGAAGAATCTCAACTGATTAGCATATCAAAGATTTTATAGTGATGTATGAAAATGTTAGGGTAACGAAAATAATATTAATAAAAGCATAAATACGGAATGAAATATATATAAAAAAACAAAAGGCCGAATACAAGAAAAACATGTAAAAATAAATAAAACTCCCCTACTAATGAAATAGAAAAATGCAGAAGAGTTTGAAGAAGCGGTAGACTACAGTATGCTTTCTGTTATAGTTTTAGTTTCTGTTAGTTTTTCACGAGCATCATTGCCCTATTTGCGAAACCCCACCGTATCTGGAAAACTGGAGGTGAGATGAGATAACACTCTAACATCATTTGTGTTTCTCATTTCTAATACATATGCAATGGTTGTAATTGCATGGAGTTCTTGTGAGGAGAGCTTTTAACAACTCTGCCATCTTCAAGGCAACGTTCGCTCGGAATTCTACTCTCGTAGAACAAGAGTCATTACGTCCAGCATTAGCCAAATTCAATCAGTTTGTAACTTAAAAAAGAAGGATAATCGAAGAATTCGGTTATTGGCAAAATTACAATTTATAGTAGAAAAAAGAAAACCACTCACAGTACTCATTCTAATAGTTCAAATTATTACTTACTACAGTCAGATATTGCCAAAATTATGAATAATGTCAAGTTCATAAAAACAATTACATTGAAACTAATAACTTTATGTATTCATAATAATTTTTAAATAAATACTTTGTTTTATTGTGTCCAGTTACTTTCCACCAACTTCCAATTTAAAATTATAGCCTTTCAAGAGAGGGCGTAAACAATATTGGGCATTGTATAAGCTCCATATTTGAATTACAAAATAAAAGAAACCCACTGACGTCAGATATTCCTCAGCATTGGTGATTCGATCTAGAGAACATAACAGATCCAGTAATGAATAGGATTATATCACAAAGCTTGTCAATGAATGCTTAGAGATAACTATGTACATCATTGACGTAAGAATTGGCTTGCTCAGCAACCAGGCGACCTTTGGTTTAATTTGGAAAATATATCTTATCCAATTGGGCTCACTAAATACACTTTTTTTTTTTTTTAAGGAACTAAGTTTGAAGGTAGCATTCTCACTATCTAAGTTTTATCAAAGTAAAGTTTTATGCCACAAACGTGCTTAATTATTTCTGCAGAAAAGACCTACTAGGATGCATGTATAACTTTATAGATTCTTGGATTATTACAAATAATATATTGCCTACCTGGGTATATGTCAAATCATCGTGTTAAATTCTTGTTGATTGTGTTAGCTCAACTTGTGGGCTTGCCTCATTCCAGTTAACAGCCGAGAGACAGAAAAATCGGCCCAGGACTAAGTACAAATGTGCTCAAGAAGGACATTTAGTAACAGGTCACTAAAAAGTTCAAGTATTCATCTGAAATAGCTTCGGATTCAGGTGGTGCCAAAAAAGCAGGAGCTGCGTAAACTAAGCAGATTTCCCACTTGATGTTATGACACACTAGTGGTCTCAGCTCACCCTATTTCCTCCATTTCTAAGTAAAAATCAATTGAATAGAAGGGTTTACAGAATTTTGAAAACATGAAAGAAGGAATAACTGGCTTAATATTAGAGTTATGATAACTTGCATTCAAATACAATCCGACACATATTAAGGGGTTTTGGACATTCTAGACCCAACTTCAGCAATTAACGAATATGATATTTAGTGTTGAAGAAAACTGTTAAATATCCTGTATAGCATGGTTCAAATAAATATTTTCGACTCATGAACGTCTCATCTTAACTGATGACGTCATCACACAACGTTTTTTACCAGGTATTTTACATCATAATGATTCATTAAAACTAGATTTGTTACTTAAGTTGGAATATATCCTGCCATCCAAAGTATGGGATAAATATATGATAATAATGGCCCCCAAGGAATAATTACACAGCCTATGTTCAACTCCTACTAAAACAACCACTGTGGCCAAAAGCTAATAAGGTTAATAAAAAACGTCGTTTTCTTCATAAAATTTTTATGTCAAACTGATAAGATTTCAACGACTAGAGGTTTCATCCTCAGCGACTAAAACTCTCACAGATATATAAATATAAAGCCTATAACCTTTTTATTTGTTGGCATAGGGACTGTATAATTGAAAGCTCTGAAGATGACCATTCAAGTTGCTGAAATCTCCTTAGCAAATAGAAACTGTATGAAGGAACTACAAACATTTTTTCTGTCACTCCTTAATAAGAGTTTCTTCATTGTCAACAAGAATTCCTTGAATATTATATATTATCAAATATAATACTGTTTTTATGTTTTATCATTCTGTATTCTTACTCTTTTATTTTCAATCAAATTTTTTTTGTGGCCTTCCGTGGTTCATGATTTTCCATTCACTCATACTTTCATCGACACATTATTAAAACTAAATAAAAATCCAAGTCCATTACAAGCCCCATGCGTTTTATCCTAATATTTAACAAAAATATATTGTTACTTAGAAATGTTGATAAATTATTTGTTATACATAAATTTTAACAGATTTCTTAAATAATATGAAATATAATTATAACTATTAAAACCATTAAACAGAATGAAATAACCCACCAAGTAATTGACCTTTATAACACTGATATCGATTGCAATCTATTTCTATAATTTATGAATATTTACAATGAAAATGTTTATGTTTTTTTCTTTACTTCTAAGATTGATTTACCCACAGTTACTTCATGATATGGACTACCCTACATGAAGTACTTTATTATACTGTTATTTAAACATTATTTTACTCAATTTTATATCTTTAGTTTTATATTATGCTGTTATGATAGTGATTGAACAAAATGTGATAGTAGTAGGAAGTGGGCATTTATTATTATAAATATGATCACAGGCAATAAATATAATAGATGAAGGCAAGAGGGTACCGCAGAATTAATTTGCCCAACTAGCCCTAATAGAAAGATTGCATTTTGTATTATTAGCACCGTATCCAGAATTTATTTTAGGACACAAGAAGATATTGTATGAATAATCTGGAATCTAATTATTAATATTTATTTGAAAATAATTATTGTGGACATCGGTCGTGCAGGTACTTAACAATAAACTCCATTCCCTATTACTAAAGATAAATTTTAAAAAGCCAATACTAAGAAAGAATAATTCCATAAATAAAACATCCGCAGCAAAGCAGCGTCCCCTGCGAATTTCCAATTGCATTTCCCACTTTAAAGGTTTCAAGATATGTGTGAAAGTGTGTGTGTTGTGTGTGTGTGTGTGTGTGTGTGTGTGAATTTGAACGAATAGTTATTTTGTCATATAGTACCATCGAAGTGACAAAATATATACTTGTTCCCAAGCCAAGATATTTCCTTGTGATCTACAATAATAGCTTATCCACTAGCAGGAAACTTTCTGGAAAACCATTATACTTTAAATGATTGCTTTTCAAGCTGCTATTTTTTTTATTGTTCTAAATAACAATAAAGAAGCAATCACCGGCTGAAAAAAAAATCCTTTTTGCGGCTGTCAATAGTCAAAGACTTGATAAAAACCCCATGGTAAACCTAGAATGGTGATTTCGATTCCCACTCTGGGCAATAGATATTTATATAGTGACGGACTCATTAAATAAAAGCTTTAGTCCCACCCTGGTTAGAAAAGAGTGGTTACTTGTAGATACTCCGCCCCAATTAGCCGTAGTAGCACATAGTGGACGTTAATAAATAATAATAAAAACCTATTTCACTCAGACTTTAGCTTCAGTAAACAAAGAAGCAAAATTAGCATCTTTACTATCTGCTCAGTCATTTTACTTTTTATCATAATATTTAACAAAAATATTGTTAAGTAGAAATGCTTACAAATTAATTCTTCCACTTAAGTTATAATAGTTTTTTTTTAAATAATTTAAAAAAATACTAATTCTATTAAAACTATCAAACAATTTAGAGAAACCCGCCTAGTAAGTGATCTTTATGCCATTGAAATCAGTTACATTCCATTTTCATTAATTTATGAAAATTTACAATGAAAATCCTTCATCAATATATATAACAGAAATTTGCCAGTTCAGAAATTTGTTTAACTAAAAGAAGCTTATTTGCAGGTTGTTGATCTGGTCCTTTTATGAACTTACAAATTGGTTTTGAAAACGTTTAAGGGATTGTAGCCACTTTTTAATCAGTTGTTAAGTTTGACTAGTGACTGTTAATTGTATAATCAATTTCTGGATATAAACACTTTAAAATAATGAATATAAAACGGCCGTAGTCATTTTTTTACGGTAATAAATCCATTTATTACATTTTTTGTTTGTGTACCCTTCGTAGGTGGTCCTCCGTTTCGTATTTCCATTTGTGATGAATAGCAAGAAAAATATTTGTTACTTACCTCTAGCCTGCTTGGAAGGGGAGATGTAGTTGTACCTGTAGTGGGACTAGCACTCTACTGGATGGGCTACGGTCCCCTCCCCTCTTCCCGGTCCGGTTCCAGCCCCTTCAGCCTCCAGCACCCCCTCCAACAGCTGATTACAGCACGGCTAGCCTAACGCTTCAGGTGGGCAGTCATTGGGGGGCAGAGTGAAGCCACGCCGATCCTCTAGGTCAGGGCTATTGTCTTGTCTGCTTCAGGCGTGAAACTATCTCCACTCAATGAGGGTTACTGCACGCTTAAGTATATTTGATACTTCCGACAAAAACAGTCCCTCAAAAGGTCTGTGTAAGCTAAACAAATTTCCCACGTGGTGGTATAGCATACTTATGACCTCACCTAACCACATATTCTCTATTTTTATGTTTAAAAAAAATTGACGAGTAAACGTGGCATGGCGGGGGGGGGTGGGGAGGGAGGGGGGGCTAGTGAGAGCTCTTGAAAGCAAGGGGTCTTTTATAGCTCGTCAGCTTACATCAAAGGTGTCTGTCTAGACACGTCGTGATCCCGAACAGATATCTTCCCTTAAGGGAAATCAGCTATTGAGGTCGTACTCATGACGCGATTTTCGAAACATTTCTTCAAATGTCCATCGATCCTACCCAGGAGATGACGAAAATAAGGTCCGTTCAAAACTATATATATATATATTTGTTTGTTAACACTCTAGCGGTCGCAATTCTTATTTAATCGTCACCATACTCGGTATTTAATCGTTTGATGTAAAAAGGAAGATCAAGTTTGTCAACGGCTGAAATCGGACCAGTGGGAGGGGGGGGGGTTAGAGGGGGGATTTTCGGAAATTCGAAATATTCCCGTTACTATACGTCGGATCGAAAAATTGTATAGAACCAATCTTATTGCAAATTAAATTTAATATAAATATTGTTATATACATTTATTCTCTGTCTTGAATATTAACAGAGATATAAACGGACCTCATTTTCGTCATCTACTAGGTAGGATCGATGGACATTTGAAGAAAAATTTCGAAAATTCCGTCATGAGTACAACCTCAATAGCTGATTTCTCTTAAGGGAAATCTGCTAAAAAGCCGAAAATTGTTGGAAAAAGAGCATTATCCAATGCGATTAAAAACATACTAAAAATAAGTGAAGCTATGAATCAAGAAGTCAGATTTGTAATTCTTTTTGGGAATATATTCTCCAATGATATAACATCACTGTGTTTTTGGATAAACTGTTGAATTATTAATTCTAGAAGTCTACATTAATAATGCAATGCTATCCTTATTACTAATTCGGAATAGGGTTCGTTTCTGCCATTACATTGTTAAAGCTCGCCTCGCATCAACATTAGGTTAGTTAAAATAGCATTCAACATTGAGAAGCTGAGGAAATTATGATGTCTTTTGAAACCAATGAAGCCCCAGGGCCTGACAAAATCTTCTCAGAATTACAGAAGTATGCAGGAGATGACATTAGTAGGTAAGAAGTCGATTGGTTTATTAACGATACATGAAAAAGAAAAGAAAAAGCCAGTTAAGTAGGGATTTGAGAATATTGCCCACGTTAATAAAAAGTGCATTAAATTTAAATGTGAAAATTATTGATGATTAGCCCTTTTCCCCAAGGCTTATATGATATGTCTAGTGGCCATTTCGTGGAGGTTTGTGGAGAGAGGTAGAGAGAGGACTTGCCTTTGCCCAATCCCATACCACTCTCTTCTATTGGACAATTACTTAAAAGACTTGTGAAGATGATGTTGGTCTGCATCACCTGTCCAATGTTTAATCCCTGACATATGACAGATTAGATAGACTATAATTGCAGTAGGAATTAGAGTCATGTGGCATAACTAGCAAGCTTGGCTGACGTGGATGACATTTTGGACAATGTTTCCCCACAGAAATCCGATTTGGCGTTACTTATGGATTGGAGGTTAGGATTGTCTGAGAATAGAATAAGTATGGTAAAAACCAAGTACATGAGATCCTACACATCGACGAGGAATTTGGTAAGCCTATCAAACTGGGAAAGTTCGCGTTTCCTAGTTGCAGCTCGATTTAGGACCTAGGAGAGATAGGTACATAGAATGATTGGATAATGAAAAAGCTCGCAAATAGCTTTCTACTTTAAGAGTCCAAACAAAGCGAAAGTGCAAATATATAAGACGGATATCAGATCAAAGAGATTAAATCTGTCCTCAATTAAAAAGTGTTTTAGCAGATTTCCCTTAAGGAAAATCAGCTATTGAGGTTGTACTCATGACGGAAGTTCGACATTTTTCTTCAAATGATGTCCATCGATCCTGCCTAGTAGATGACGAAAATGAAGTCCGTTCAAAACTGTATATATATATCTAAATATATATATATATATATATATATATATATATATATATATATATATTTGTCTGTTACCGCTCTAGCGGTCGCAATTTTTCTTTGATCGTGACCAAACTCGATATTTAGTCGTTTAATGTTAAAAGAAAGATCAAATTCGTTAATGGCTGAAATCCGACCAGTAGGAGGGAGGGGGTTTAGAGGGGAGGATTTTCGAAAGTTCTTAATATCTCCGATATTATGCAACGGATCGAAAAACTGTATAGAATAAATCTTATTGCAAATTCAATTTACTATAAATATTGTTCTATACATTTTTTCTGTATCTTGAATATTAACCGAGATATTTGCATTTGTATTCTGCGTGTGGTCGCCAGTAGGCTATGTTCGGACTTTCCGCCGAGAGCTCTGGTGGCCGTTTCCATAACTATTCGTCCCTCGTGAATAGGTTTAGAGGTTAGGTTAACTGTTATTTGGGGCTAGAAACTACTGGGTTATTACGCCCTAAATAATGTTTTAGGTTTAGAGGTTTCTTACTACTGCAGTTGTTATTAGGCAGATTTCTCTATTGCAAAACCACGTGGGAAATCTGCTTAGTTTACGCAGCCCCTGCGTGACGGACTTTTTATCCCAAATTTTCAATATCAGACATAAATAAAGAAAGCAAAATAATTCGACATAAGGTGCTTGTTATATTATTTTGAGTATTTTCCAAATATTATTTCTTTTCGCTATATCATTTAGAAAACTAGTGCTTCACGATAATTTAAGTATCTTTTTAAATCAAGCAGACCGATAAAATAACGTTTTACAGAATAAGGTCTCTTAAATATTTTCTCTCAACCACGTTTTGGTCTCCCAAAGCGGCTCTTGCGCAGTGACTCTTATCAACAATGAAGTAAAATCCATCCAGAACTCCTTGAATTCAGGTCTTATCTTCACAAAGTGATAAAGATGTTACAGACGATCATAAGCTGGGAAGGCACTATGCCCAGATTTTGGCGTTTTTAGCAGATTTCCCTTACAATTAGCTATTGAGGTTGTACTCATCAAGGGCTTTTCAAAACAATGTCTTCAAATGTCCATCGATCCTACTTAGGAGATGACGAAATTGAGGTCCGTTCAAAATTGTACATATATATATTTCTGTTAACACTCAGGCGGTCTAATTTTTTTTTTATTTTTTTTTTTTATTTGAGGTCCTGGTATTCCTATGTCTTGTTCGGTAGGGATAGGCCTATCAAACCTAGGGTGGTGTAGGCAGTTTCCCTTTTCCTGAACAGGAAGCTCTATTTTAAGGGAGGGTTGTTGGGGTGTAGAGTTTTAATAGAGCTAAGGATTGGATATTCCCGGTAACGGGCGGTACCGGGGGGGGGGGGTGTTTGTTTAATTGTTACGAAACTCGATATTTAAACGTTTTATGTAAAAATGAAGATCAAGTTCGTTAAAATCGGACTAGTGGGAGGGGTGGGATTTCGAAAATTCCAAGTATCTCCGATCGAAAATGTGTATAGAATCAATGTAAGCTTATTTTGTATCTAGAGTGATGTATTGTAACTAAGTCGATAAATACATATTCGTAGGTAGATAATGCTAAACATTAAATTTGAGTCCTCCGTGCCCCCCCCCCCGCAGGGACGGGGAGTTTGATATCTCTAGTAGACTGCCAGTTTGTGGCGTAGTAGTTTTCATATCGTTTTCATTTTCCCCCAGTTTAACGATTTAGTGACATCTATAGTATTTTCAATAGGTTTCGATTTTCTTCAACTACCATTGTCAGGAGAGCGCGAGGTTTTTATACCCGGCGCAGAAAACTGAATAATCTAGAAGGTCGAGGAAGAAGAATGGAAGCTATTACTGACACTAGAAGTTGACACGTCCATTCAATCTAAAAGAGCTCTTTTTTACAGCCAACATGCAGTAAAAAGTGGCGACTCAAGGAGGAAATAAAACGAAAACCAGCATGTGTTCAGCCATACAGCTTTCGTGTGAAGTTTATCGTTGAGAAGAATCAATCAAATAAATTTACTAAAATCTTATTTCTAACTCCAGCATTCAGTTGGAGAGGTCACAAGTCGTTAAATAATTCAACTATTTCTGTTTCCAATCCTTTCTTCAAACTGTCTACTTGCTTCGCATTTAGGTTGTTCAGAGCATTAATCTCACGGAATAAGAAATCGAGCACCCCGACCCTCATATCGAAATCGAGTACCCGCAACCTCATATATACTTCACGAAGGAGAGAGTTAAGGAATGGCTCTCTCTTACAATCTCGTTTATTTTTCTATTAATATCACTAGCTAGGACGTGAATAATATCTTTCCTAGGCGGTAAAGTATTGAACTAAGATAGATATACACTTATTCGGTCAATGCTAAAATTGAAGAACCTTCCACACCTACGAACGAAGTGTGCAATGAAATAGTGTTAAAAATTAAACTAAAATTCGAATACTGATAAAAATTATATAACAAACAAAGCCAGAAAAATAACTCACATCGTATACATTATTAATTCCTAGCTGATTGTGAATTATATTGCTGTATTTCATGGGCACAAGGCGAAAGGTAAGCTCTCAAACAAATATTTGGCAATTGAAGGTTAATATTGCAGTGGTAAAATGCGGTATTTACTGAAATAGTGTTGGCAAATAGTGCGGGGACAATAAAGAAATTTATCCTAATCAGTGAGATTTGTATTTCATAACGAGAGTTGTTGTTCGGAAGGTGGGATCAGCAAGCGTGCTGTAAAACGTGACTTATTTTGTCAAGGCTTGTAATCTTCCAACATCACAAGATTGTAATATCCCAACAGCAATTGAATGAAAGAGCAACATTGTTGAAGCTCTAATACCGAGCTTAACTCCAATGTTGTATTTCACACACAGATTTTGGAAGTTGAGCATCCTCATTCTTAATTCAATAATGGACCATTGTAAGAACAAAAGAAATTTCAACCCCTAATATGTATCCCTTAAGATACATTTGTAATACTTACTTTACACACTCAGTAGTCCAGAGTTATCCTTGACGCTTCCCTGTATTGTCTTTCCAGTAACAAAGATATTGGAACTCCCTATACACCTTGAGGTTTCATCCCAAACTGGTCATGAGGTTTGGGTTAATATTGACCGATTATGTACACATTTTTCTTCCGTTTGCTTTACACATCTTTAACCAAAAGTACCTCGACTTTTCCCTGAACAATGGCATTCTTGTTCATTCCGTGAAACTCCATAGCACCCTTATTTACCCCTATCCTTCTTTAATGTACGGGTTTTAATAACGTACAATAACAAAACTCAAATGAAATAAGTTCACTATACCCGTAATTTATACAAAAAAAAAACAACAAAAATTTACACTACCAAAGAATAAAGAATGAACAACATAAAATAATAAGTCTTTGGATAATTAATAAATAACGAATTGAAGGAGAACGGAGCACTAATAGATACAACTGCGAGAGTAAGAGGTTAATTTTACACTCTAACTGACAGGATATTATGAGGTTGCTCGCAGTGTAGCCACCTTAAAATTAGATTAATTGTTTTAGGTTAAATAGTTCCTGGCAACACTGTCACTGAGACCACGTGGCAGCTAGTAGTGGTTAGGTTAAGGGTTGTTATAGAGCAGGCCAAGCTGCTACATCACCTCACACGATGAGCCGATGAGGTGAGCTGTGAGAGCTGCTTTGAGTGGCCAGTGCCACCGTTCAATATAGCCATTACTTTGTGGATGGTAAGGAGTTGTCCTAGTACGTTTGATCCCGAGAATGAGTGTGAGCTTGCAGAATATTTGACTCTCAAACTGCCGCACTTGGTCCGTTGTTATTCTAGTAGGGACGCCATAGTGACTGATCCAAGTCCTGTGTAGGGCTCTGGATATTGTGTCTGCACTGATATCTTCGATTGGCTCTGCTTCGGGCCACCGGGTAAACCTATCTGCCATAGTAAGGCAATAACGTTTGCCGTCCGATGTTGGGGGTGGTCCAATAACGTCTATGTGGACGTGCTCGAAGCGACCACTTGGGGCAAAGGTTCCCGGAGGCGTGACAGTGTGGCGATGTACCTTACTCCGCTGACAAGCGACACAAACACGTGCCCAGGTGGCAATGTCTACATTCATGTTTGGCCAGAAGAATCGTTGGGCAATGAGTCTCCTTTACCCGCGTATACCCGGGTGGCTGAGGTTATGGATATGAGTAAAAATCGATTGTCTCAATGATGCAGGCAGGTACGGACGCATTCGTGAAGTTCTTGTTTCGCAGAGCAGGGGCCTCGTAGCATGTGGAACTTTCATCCACTTAAGCGAGAGGGCAGGGTTCTTAAGCAGCTCGTTTATGTCAAGAGTCCGTCTCTTGTAACTCTGCAATTTTTTCATTGTCATCGGGAAGCGTTATCTCCTCCAACCTCGAGAGTGTGTCTGCGACCACATTGTCATTTCCAGCAACATGTCAGATATCGGTTGTAAACTGACTGATGAAGTTCACCAATCGAATCCTCCCACAGTTACCCTTATGGAAAAATAATACGCCCAGACAGAAAGTATAATTGTATACATTGAAGCCTTGCTATAAAAATACCCTGAATATTCAGCCTCTAATGATTTCCCGAGCGAAGCCGGGTACCTTAGCTAGTATATATATAAAATTTTAACCTCTGTCTGTACATTGATTTTTATCGCGAAATTTCACGATAACTTTTCGTTTCACATGTCACAGACACCATAACTGCATTTTGTTTGTTTGTTACCTATTCACGCATAAACGGCTGAACCGAATTTTATGAAACTTGGTATGTATATTACTAATAGCCCAACTTAGACTTTAGGCGATACCAATATTCTCTGAGACGAACAGGAGTGGGGGTTATAAGGGAGGCCTGAAATTAAAAATAGCGATATTTCGTTTCCTATTGGTTCTTCGGCAAATATCCACATAATAAAAGTTATTTATTTTATTATTTAGAGTAACTTTTGTTATATACACTTTCGTCGTATACCGAATTATAAACGAGATATAGACTATAACCTATAGCGAAAGTGAACAATTTTATTTGGCACAAAAGACTCAACCGAACTAAATAAAACTCGGTATGTGTATTAGCACTAACGCCTTCATTATAATTAGCCGTACCAACATTTCTAGGGACGGGCAGGAAGGAGGGTTGTAAGGGAGACCTGAAATTAAAAATACCCATGTATCGTTTCCTGTTGGTTTTTCGGCAAAAATGAACATAATAAAAGCTGTTTATTTTGTTATTTAGATCAACTTTTGTCATATACACTTTCGTAGTATACCGAAGTATAAATACGCTAAAAATGATAGCGGGAGGCAACAATTTTATTTGGCACACAAGAGACTCAACCGAAATGAAAAAAAAAATCCGTATTTGTAATAGCACTAACGCCTTCATTATCATAAGCATACCAACATTTCTAGGATCGGGCAGAAGTGGGGGTTGTAAGGGAGGCCTGAAATAAAAAATAGCGATATTTCGTTTTCTAATGGTTTTTCTGCAAATATGCACATGACAAAAGTTGTTAAGTTTGTTATTTAAAGTAACTTTTGTTATATTCACTTTTTTTTTTTTAGCGTTGACCTTTATCTCACATGGTAAAACCTAGAGTGGCGAGTTCGATTCTTGCCTGGGCAAAGGAAATTATTTAGTGACGAAATTCATTAAATAACGTCCTAAAATCCCACCCTGGCTAGAAAAGGGTGGTAACCTGTAGATAACCCGTCCCGATTAGCCTAAGTTGCAAAAAGTGGACGTTAATAAATAATAATAATAATATATTCACTTTTGTTTTATAACTAATAAACGAGATATACACTAAAAGCTAAAGCGGGAGTCAACTATTTTATTGGACACCAACGGTTGAACCGATTCCAACAAAACTCGGAATATATAAATTAGCATTAATTCTTACATTCTTATAAGCTATATTAAAATCTTTAGGTTATAACGGGAGTGGGGGTTTTAAGGGAGGCCTGAAATAAAAATCCGTGATATTTCATTTTCTATTCCAAACCAACCACGGGTACTAACCCTAAACACTGAAACGGGGAAATGTCAAAATATTGTGCAAAGTAAAGTCTTGCCGAAAAAATACCATCATCATTCTGGCTCAAAAGAATTCCCGGGCGAAGCCGGGTACCTTAGCTAGTACCTATATATATATATATATATATATATATATATATATATATATATATATATATATATACTAGCTCAGATACCCGGCTTCGCCCGGGAATTCATCTGAGGCTGAATGGTGATGGTATTTTTTAGCAGGCTTTACATTGCACAATATTTTGACATTTACCCGTCCCAGTTTTTAGGATTGATACCCATCTTTGCCGTGGATTTGCTAATAATAGAATTATTTGTTCGATAAGGCTTCACAGTCTTCGATATTTTTATATTTCCCGTCTCTTATACATGTAAATATGGTGAATTTTTATTTCAGGCCTCCCTGTTAACCACCCTCCCTTTCGCACCTAAAAATTTTAATATAACTTAGAATCATGGAAGAATGAATGCTAATTGACATATCGAGTTTTCTTAAGTTCGGTTCAGCCGATAGTGCCCGCTAAAGATTTAACGTATAACTCATTTATACTTAGGTATACGACAAAAGTGTATATAACAAAAGTTACTCCAAATAATAAAATAAACAACTTTTGTTATGTTTATATTTGCGGAAAAACCAATAGGAAACGAAATATCGCTATTTTTAATTTCAGGCTTCCCTTATAACCCCCACTCCTGCCCGTCCATAGAAATGTTGGTAGGGCTGAAATTAAAAATAGCAATATTTCGTTTCCTAATGCATTTTCGGCAATTATGCACATAACAAAAGTTGTTTATTTTGTTATTTAGAGAAATTTGCTCAACAATTCTTTTCAATATGAACTACCAGGTACCTCACCTGGAAAAATTAATTCAAATTATAATATATTATTATAATATTTTGTCCTTAATAATTTAAATATATACATAATGCACTGGAAACGGGAAATATGACAATATGGAGGACAGTGAAGTCTTACATAAAAAATTAATTTTATTATTAACAAATCCACAGAAATGACGGGTATTAACCCTAAACACTGGGAAGGGTAAATGTCAAAATATTGTGCAAAGTAATGCCTTGCCAAAAAAATACCATCACCATCCAGCCTCAAATAAATTTCCGGGCGAAGCCCGGTATCTGAGCTAGTATATATATATAATTTTCGTCGTCTCATAGGTAGAATCGATGTACATCATTGCCAATTTCGTGGTTATTTTGCCTTATTGATGATCCCACAGAAGAACTTCAATAATAAGAAAGGGCACCTCTAAGGTAGGATAAGAAATCCATATATTACTTGATCAGCTATTAAAATAACAATTCTTTTCAGCAAAAACCATCATGGATTTTGATGTGAGCTATGTTCTGTGATCTGTTAAAGCAGCAGTTTATCTCACGGTATAGTTGTATACAATTTTCAGGGGCTGAGGTGTGAAGGCGTGAAAGCTTGAACTGTGAGTTGAAGCGATAGCCTTAATCTGAGTTGCTAAATCTGCAGTGGCGAGTTCGATTCCCGCCTGGGAGTTAGAAGTTTATGTAGTGACGAACTCATTAAATAAAATCCTTAGTCCTACCCTGACTAGAAAAGGATGGTAAGCTGTAGATAACCTGTTCCAATTAGCCCTAGTACCACAAAGCGTGCATTACTAATATCTTCCTAACAGACAACAATTTTAACTAACATTACTTTATGTTTTTATTACCAGCTAAAATTGGAGAAACTGAATGAACGTGAGCAATGAAGTATAAACAAAACGACGAAAATTGACCTTCTAAAAACCAGATAATAGCATGGTTTACAGGAAATACAAGTACCACGCAGTCTGTTGAGCGTTTTCGGGATATGCCTTCCGAGAATTTCAAATGACAGATCCGTATTTTGACTAATAAACGTCGTTTAGAAGCTTCCCGAATGGCAGAAAAACATGCCATAAAAGTTGAGATCATCAGTAAATAACACATATCAAAGAATGTTTATTACTTTATGAGGCTCGTAGTAATAAAAGTAGTAAACTTAAATAGCTCAACTGAGATTATGTCAGGATCATTTATGTTGACTGCCATGATATCATTCAAGGTCATACCTATTTCCATCTGGATCTAGTAAAGAGCAGATTATTTTAAGTTTGGTTTCCATTAAATGTTCAAGAAAAGAATTTGGGATAGATATCGAATTAACTAAGTAAATGAATCCAAACAAAATCGATGTCCAAAGGGAGTTTTTGATAAGATTAAAATAAAAACAATAAAATAAGAAGTGTTAGTAGCGTATATTTTCGATCAAGTTGGCATTTGTTATTCATCATTTTAGCAGAGAATCACGTAGAAATATAAACAGCTTATGAACGTACGATCCTAAATCAATATTTTTTGAGATAACTTTAATGACCAGTATAGTCAAACTTCCTTACGCAACTTAATCGCATGCTTTAAAGCTAATCCTTCCGTGTTATGTAACGCGAAACCACATGTTCAGTTAAATATGTGAACATGAGATGGTAAAATATAACTGAAGCTGGAAAGCTACAGGTTTGAATAAGAAGTTAAGCAACGATTAGCACAGAACGCAATAGAATGAAAGTACCACTAAGGGCAAAGCAATGACTATCATGGGGGATAAGATATAGTTTTCAAGTATCAAAAAGTCCGTAAGAGCTGCGTAAACTAAGCAGACTTCTATGTATAGCAACCGACATGTATTAAAAAAAAAGTCTATCACGCAGGGGCTGCGCAAACTAAGCATATTTCCCAAGTGAAGTTATACAAGAGAGAAATCTCCATACGACAGCTGAACAGTTACGGAATTGGCCGAACTAGCTTTTGCCTGGAAACTCCCCCATTTCATACAAATGCAAATATCTCGGTTAATATTAAAGATAGAGAATAAATGTATAGAACAAAATTTATATTAAATTTAATTTGTAATACGATTGGTTCTATACAATTTTTTGATCCGACGTATGGTAACGGAGATATTTCGAAAATCCCCTCCCTCTCAACCCCCCCCCCTCCCACTGGTCCGATTTCAGCCGTTAACGAACTTGACCTTTCTTTTTACATAAAACGACTAAATATTGAGTTTGGTAACGATTAAACAAAAATTGCGACCGGCAACAGAGGGGTAACAGACAAATATATATATATATATATATATATATATATATATATATATATATATATATATATACACACACACACAGTTTTGAACGGACCTCATTTTCGTCATGACCTAGGTAGGATCGATGGACATTTGAAGAAAAAATTCAAAAATTCCGTCATGAGTACAACCTCATTACCTGATTTCCCTTAAGGGAAATCTGCTAATATAACTTAAACAACTGAACAAACAACGAAAAAATATGGCAATATAATCTTTAACACAACCAATTTTAAACCTAATATGATCAACCCAGAGTCCTTAGTTTCCTGTATGCATATATTACCAGTTTAATTTTAATAGATTCCTGCCCAATCCAAAATAATTTCCAATATATTTTAAATAAACATATTTAATTACATTTAAAATTGACAGCCTATAGCTTTAGCTTAAAGGAAATCAGATAAAAAGGTTGTAACCATGATGCGAAAAATATACTTAAATGTCCATCGATCCTACCTAGGAGATGACAAAACGTCCCTCCTGCATGGGCTGCACAAACTAAGCAGATTTCCCACGTTCTAATATAACACACTCACCCACATATGGTGTGATCTCATCTCACCACATATTCTCCATTTCTATTTAAAAGTCCGTCACGCAGGGGCTGCGTAAACTAAGCAGATTTCCCACGTGAAGTTATACAATAGAGAAATATCCATACGAGAGCCGAACAGTTACCGAACTAGCTTTTCGCGGGAAACTCATTTGTCCGTTAGCCGCCAACTTTAATAAAAATGCAAATATCTCGGTTAATATTCAAGATAGAGAATAAATGTATAGAACAATATTTATAGTAAATTCAATTTGCAATAAGATTGGTTTTATACAATATTTTGATTCGACGTATGGTAACGGAGATATTTCGAGTTTTCGAAAATGCCCCCTCTAAACCCCCCCCCCCTCCCACTGGTCCGATTTCAGCCATTAACGAACTTGGTCTGTCTTTTTGCATAAAACGTTTAAATATCGAGTTCGGTAGCGATCAAACAATAATTTCGACCGCTAGAGCGTTAACAGACATATATATAATATTCAACGGTCCTCATTTTCGTTATCTCCTGGGTAGGATCGATGGATATTTGAAGATTTGTTTCGAAAATCGCGTCGTGAGTACGACCTCAATAGCTGATTTTTCTTGAGGGAAATCTGCTAATAAAAACCAATGAGTAGATGGACAGGGAGGGGGGGGGGGGTGAAGTAAATGAATCCAGCAGGGGAGGTGCTGAAGGCTGCAAAAGAGAATGTACAAAAAAATTCCTTAATACTTGAGTTACGAAAAAATGCATAGAACAACAATTGTAGACCAACAATAGTTTAGATTGGCTCTATAACGTTTTACATTCTAACTCTTTAAAACGGAATTATTTTTAATTTGCGAATCCCCCCCCCTCAATACCATCACTATTCTATACCCAGTTTCCGCCAGTAGCAAATATGATATTTATTGTTGATTGAAACGGTTAAATGTCGAGAATGGTATAGATCAAATAAACATTTTTGAAGCAAGAATTTAAAATCTTGATTGGTTACGTCATCATACAACGAATGTGCACATATCTCGCAAAATAAAGTTTTCTTGAAAACAATATATGGTATTTAAGCTTGGAATAAATTGATTCATGTCATAAAAGCTTATTGTTAAAATGGCATGAAACGGAGTGACGGTTTACTGTGAGCTAAAAACTAAAAAATGCAAATGTCGCGATTAGTATTGAACATAGACTATAAATTTGAATTATAATGTTTATTGTACATTTAATATGAAATAAGATTGGTTGTATACCATTTTTTGATTTGGTTGTATACCGATTATTTGATCGGGCTCATATTAACGGAGACATGTATTTTGAATAACCTAAATTTCCCTCTCTAAACCCCTCTACATCTTGTACGGTTTCAGCCATTAACGAACTTGACCTTTAGTTTTGGATGAAACGCTTGTACATGGAATGTGTGTCTGTGTGTGTGTGTGTGTGTGTGTGTGTGTTACGAGTCAAATCCATATAGAGATGCACTTAATATTAGTAACATTTTCGAGGTTACAGACAAAAGCCACCTATCAAAATTTAAAAGTCCGTCACGCAGGGGCTGCGTAAACTAAGCAGATTTCCCACGTGAAGTTTTACAATAGGGAAATCTGCCTAATAACAACTGTAGTAGTAAGAAACCTCTAAACCTAAAACATTATTTAGGGCGTAATAACCCACTAGTTTCTAGCCCCAAAAAACAGTTGACCTAACCTCTAAACCTATTCACGAGGGACGAATAGTTATAGAAACGGCCGCCAGAGCTCTCGCCGGAAAGTTCGAACATAGCCTACTGGTGACCACACGCAGAATACAAATGCAAATATCTCGGTTAATATTCAAGATACAGAATAAATGTATAGAACAATATTTTTAGTAAATTTAATTTGCAATAAGATTTATTCTATACAATTTTTCGATCCGACGCATAATAACGGAGATATTTTGAATTTTCAAAAATCCCCCCTCTAAACCCCCCCTCCCACTGGTCCGATTTCAGCCGTTAACGAACTTGATCTTTCTTTTTACATAAAACGAATAAATTCCGAGTTTGGTAAAGATCAAACAAGAATTGCGACCGCTAGAGCGTTAACAGACAAATATATATATCTATATATATATATATATATATATATATATATATATATAGATATATATATATATAGATATATATATATAATTTTGAACGGACCTCATTTTCGTCATCTCCTGGGTAGGATCGATGGACATTTGAAGAAATTTTTCGAAACTCGCATCATGAGTACGACCTCAATAGCTGATTTCCCTTAAGGGAAATCTGCTAAAATTTACAAGAGTAAAACATAAAAATTTCAAAAGAAAAATACACTTGTAGCGGCGTTGTGGTTTGTGATTGTGCAATATTGATTAAACAATTCCCTTTATTACTGGCTATTACTCCAGTAATAATCAATGGAAGATTCTATGTTTGAAGTGGAATATTCCACAAGTGAATCAGTGTTTTGACGACTGCCCTGTTTGTAAACTATCACTACTTTTTTTCCAAAGATATAGACTATACTTTCGTTATCGTCTTCTACAATTCCAAAACATCCAATAATTTGTAAACAGGTTAACCGAAAAAAAATGCGATGTTACTCAAAACAAAAGCTTCATAATTTAAAAAACCAAAAAAAAAAGAAAGAAACAAACCAAATTAAACAAAATGAGAAATTGAATACAAAACAGAAAAGGAACACAAAACAGAAAGAAAATAGAAAAATAGAAAAAAAAACTAAAACTAGAATTAACCAAAAACAGAAATGGTAAACATAAATAGAAACGTAACACAGCAGAGAAATGCAAAACAAGAACAGAAGTAGGAACAAAAAGTGAAATTAAAAACAAAAAGGGAAATAGAACTCAAAAAAACAAAAATAGAACAAAATACACAACTAGGGAATAGACATAAAGGCAAAATACAAAACAAAGTTCAAAACTGAAAATCGAGTTTCATTGGACAACAGGGAAACATTCATATAATGTCTAACTAATAAATAAAATAAAATAGGTATCTGAAATTAATAAAATAAATTTAAATTAATTAAATTTTGGTCTTGGACCTGTGTTAAATAAATTGACTATTAATAATTTTCGTACTGAAGTAGCCACGGAATGTGAGAGTCTTTCTGCCGCTGTTATATGAGTGATCCTACAGTTGAATGCAGTTGTATTAAAGTCAATTAAATTGTAATTGGGGCTCAGGTTAGCAATGTGAGTTAAAGGGTTGGCTGGAGTGGTGTTCGATTCCCGCCTGAGCAATAGGAATATATTTAGTGATGAACTCAGTGAATAAAATCCTTCGTCCCGCTGTGGTTAGAAACGGGTGGTAACCTGTACATAACCCGTTGCTATTTAAAGTAGCCATTGTTATATATACTTTTAGCAGTCCACGTTGGTATAATACCCAATTTTATATCAAAATTCGCTTTTGCATTCTTGTTAAATCAACCCTTAATAATAATCTCTTTTAGCAGATTTCCCTCAAGGGAAATCAGCTATTGAGGTTGGACTCATGACGGAATTTTCGAAATTTTTCTTCACATGTCCATCGATCCTCCCTCTTAGATGACGAAAATGAAGTCCGTTCAAAACTGTATATATATATATATATATATATATATATATATATATATATATATATTTGTCTGTTAACGCTCTTGCAGTCGAAATTTTTGTTTAATGGTTACCAAACTCGATATCAAAAAGTTGTATGTAAAAATAAAGATAAAGTTCGTTAACGGCAGAAATCGTACCTGTGGGAGGAGGGCTTTATAGGGAATTTCAAAATATCTCCGTTACTATACGTCGGATCGAAAAATGGAATCGAACCAATGTTATTGCAAATTAAATTTACTAAAATATTGTTATAAACATTTATTCTCTATCTTGAATATTAACCGAGATATTTGCATTTGTATTCTGCCTGTGGTCGGCGGGAGTTGGCTATGTTCGGGACTTTCCGCCGAGAGCTCTGGCGGCCGTTACCGTAACTATTCGTCCCTCTTGAATAGGTTAAGAGATAACTTACTACTAGAGTTGTTATTGGGCAGATTTATCTACTGCATAAGTTCACTTGGGAAATCTGCTTAGTTTACGCAGCCCCTGCGTGACGGACGTTTTCGTATACTGAAGTATAAACGAGATAGCGGAAGTCAACAATTTTACTTGGTGCAAAAAACAACCGAATTAAACAAAACTAGGTATGTGAATTCGCATCCTCTCCTCCATTAAAATAAGCTATGTTAACATTTCTGTGGATGACACGGGGGGAGGGAGGGTTATTCGGGAAGCCTGTTATCTCATGCACATCACAGAAGGTTTCTATTTGTTATTTAGAATAACTTTTGATGTATCCACTTTTGTTGTTTAACAAAGTATAAACGAGATATTCGCTAAAACTATAGCGGGGGTACCCAATTGTATTAGTACGAATTAATGTTTATTTGTTATAGGCGTAATAATGTTGTTTTTCGACTTATATGTAAGTTCTATGTATAATTCGTATTAGTGAGGTTATAAATCTCAAGCGGAAGGGAAAGTCGCATGGAGGCCCGCCCACACAGTTAATTGCATTAACTTATTTCCTGTTAATTGCTGGCACTATTGGAATTTCTTTCTACTTATAACCGACTATTTCTAAACTATGTGTGCTCGGAGTGAGTTTGACAGAAAATATGCGCATTATAGATATTTTTTTATAATAAATGCTATTTCATTATAATAAATGCTATCCATGATAAAAATGACCGCTAACTAGTAAAAAAAAGTTCAACTGATTTCCCTCGTGCAAGAATGACATAGACGTCAAATGTAGTAACTCTAGCACTTATGACGTCATCTAAATATTGGAATTATATTACCTTACAAGCGTCCATTGAAAGTGAATAATACACTAAATACACTCTCAATTTAGCAGATTTCAAAATTATTTGGTTTAATTCCAAAAAAAAAAAAAAAAAAAAAAAAAAAAACAAAATAGAAAAAAAAAAAAAAAAAAAAAAAATTATTGATATGTAGATTTTGGAATAAATTATTTTCATGATTAATTCATGAGCACATGGTATACATTGTCATTTTCATTCCAGTGAGGTAGACAACATGACTGTCTCGACCGGTCCACGTTGGTATAATACCCAATTTTATATCAAAATTCGCTTTTGCATTCTTGTTAAATCAACCCTTAATAATAATCTCTTTTAGCAGATTTCCCTTAAGGGAAATCAGCTATTGAGGTTGTACTCATGACGGAATTTTCGACTTTTTTCTTCAAATGTCCATCGATCCTACCTAGGAGATGTCGAAAATGAGGTCCGTTCAAAACTGTATATATATATATATATATATATATATATATATATATATATATATATATTTGTCTGTTACCGCTCTAGCGGTCGCAATTTTTGTGTAATCGTTACCAAACTCGATATTTAGTCGTTTTATGTAAAAAGAAAGATCAAGTTCGATAACGGCTGAAATCCGACCAGGGGGAGGGGGGGTTTAGAGGGGGAGAATTTTGAAAACTCGAAATATCTCCGTTGCTATAAGTCGGATCGAAAAAAAGTATAGAATTAATCTTATTGAAAATTAAATACACTATAAATGATGTTATACACATTTATTCTCTATCTTGAATATTAACCGAGATATTTGCATTTTTCAGTTTTCAGCCTTAAGTAAACCCCCACTTCTACAAGTGTTACATAAATAATGCTCTGTTGTATAATATAAGATATTAATTGAAGCCTAAATACCAAATATTGTTTTCATTGAACTTTTACTTTGTGAGATATATGCAAATACGTTCTGTTGACCACCCCCCCCCCTCTTCTTTTGTTTTGTGGATTACTAAAATTTGAGTGATTGAGATAAAACTGATTCTGATTCAGTACAAATTACACCACTAGCTTTAGTAAATTGTTTTCAATAAAATTAGTAGTTATATTAAAATATATTTCATTAATTGTTGTTTGTCTTTCCGGTCTATCTATGCAGCGCTACGAGGTTGGCTTGCCTATTGTTAACAATTAAGCCTTGTATTGTACATTTACTGGGCATTCACGGCTGTGTTACCTGTATATTTATCTATTGTAAACCTTCAAGTGGGAAATCTGCTTAGTTTACGCAGCCCCTGCGTGACGGACTTTTTACATTACATTTTTATTAGCTTATGTTTATATTTATTAGCGATGTTGGACTTAAAGTATTGTAATAATATTCAAATACACTGACACACACACACACACACACACACACTCACACTATATATATATATATATATAATAACACAGTAAATACTTTAATATGTTGAATAAAAGCTGGCGTTTCAGAAAGCTGATGCAGAATTAAGCAAGCTGATACAGGCTGGTCCAGCCTTTAAAATTCTTATGCAAAGTGATTTTTTTCTGAGTTTACCTTTTTTCGGCTGCGAATTATCAGGTAATATGAAGATGTGACCTAGTTGATGTAGGACTGCTCGGCGAAGACTGACCATACAGAACCTTTGGGATCAATAGCCGAGAATTGCCGAGCTTTCCCGAAGTTTCTGGGACCCGGGTCAGGATGTTCGGGGTCACCTACTATTCTGTATCCTCTGGTATTTGTTGGGATTTTGAGATTTGATCCTAAACTGTGCAACAGTTGTTTGTGGCATTTTCTGAAGGAGATCCCAACCGGTCTGGATAAAAGTGTCAACGCCCTGGAAAACTTGAGGGAGTGTTGTTTATCACCTGGTCGACCAATCAATAGTCCTTTATCAACTTCTGTATTCATGTGCTTCCAAATTATCATACAGTCCGTCACTCAGGGGCTGCGGTAACTAAGCAGATTTCCCACGTGCGTCACGTATTTGCATTTATCTCAAAACTTATAAGTTCCATGAGAGCGATATTTCGTATTTAGACTACAAATAATGTGCATCATAATATAACAGCATATTGTTAATATGACGTGTGTAGAAGTGGGGGTTTACTCAGGGCCGGAAACTAAAAAAGTCCGTCACGCAGGGGCTGCGTAAACTAAGCAGATTTCCCACGTGAAGTTTTACTCTTACCCGTTATCCGCCCCGATTTCATAAAAATGCAAATATCTTGGTTAATATTCAAGATAGAGAATAAATCAATATATCAATATTTATAGTAAATTTAATATGCAATAAGATTGATTCTATACAAATTTTCGATCCGACGTATATTAACGGAAATATTTCGAATTTTCAAAAATTCTCTCCCTCTAAACTCCCCCTCCCACTGGTCCGATTTAAGCCATTAACGAACTTGATCTTTCTTTTTACATAAAACGACTAAATATCGAGTTTGGTAACGATCAAACAAAAGTTGCGACCGCTAGAGCGGTAACAGACAAATATATAGATATATTGATATATATATATATATATATATATATATATATATATATATATATATATATATATATATATATATACAGTTTTGAACGGACCTCATTTTCGTCATCTACTAGGTAGGATCGATGGACATTTGAAGAAAAATTTCGATAATTCCGCCATGAGTACAACCTCAATAGCTGATTTCCCTTAAGGGAAATCTGCTAAAATACAAATATCTTGGTTAATAATCAAGATAGTGAAAACACCCACATGACAACATTTATAGAACATTACTTTTTAAGTAAGATTGAATCTGTAAAATCTTTCTATCCGACGTATAATAAAGAAGATATTAAGAATTTTCAAAATTCCTCCCATTCTACTGATCGTAATTCAGCCACTAACGAACTTGATCTTCCTTTTTACACAAAATGATTAAATATACCCAATATTTTTTATATATTCTTCATATTGTATGGCAAGGGTCATCAATAAAAAAACATTTTTTTTTTTTTGGTACAAACATTATTGAAACTGCCCTACATGTTTCGTGGCTTACTTACCACATCTACACGGGTTATCCATTTCTGAAGTGAACATTTCTCTCTTACATTCTTTGTGACTGTCCTCGCTGAGGAGGTAGTTGAGTGAGGACAGTAAGGACCCTGTGTACGCTGTGAACGGAAGGATGGAATTAGCGGAAGCTGTACCTACGGTCAATGAGGACAGTCGCAACGAATGTAAGAGAGAGAAACGAGCACTTCAGAAATGGATAGTCCCTGAAGAGGTGACATAAGCCACGAAACATGTGCGGCAGCTTCAATGAAGTTTTATATACAGTATTCAACTGACCACATTTTCGTCATCTCCTGGGTAGGAACGATAGACATTAGAAGAAATTTGTCAATTCGCAATGAAAACATTGCGTCATGAGCATGACCTCAATAGCTGATTTCCCTTAATGGAAATCTGCTAAAATGACAAAAATAACTACTCTAGTTAAAATACGTTCAGTATTTTAATATGTCTGTATGTATATGTTTGTATAAAATAAACACTGTAGAACTGCAGCAGTTTATTCAGAGCCCTACAGGTTAAAATGCAGTACGTTAGGGAACTGATGATCAACGCGAGGCATCGAATTCGCTTTGCCCCTATAAGAAATCTTTATTGTAGAAGTTTGCCCCTTTTATTGGAACAACGTGTAGGATTACTCCTTCCATCTGGCAGAAAACATTTATATATCTTCGTCATATCTGGGCGAGCAGCTATAATCTCCTTAACTTCATTGCTGATTGGTCCATTTTTCGTGTGTTGCCATTGGATTAGCGATAAAGTGAGAGGTCGTGAGGATGGCGTTAGAGATTAGGAAGCCCTTAAATCTGACCATCTGTATATAATCCCTCGAGTAGATGTCAACGCCGAGCAGGGCTTTATGCAAATCTGATAACAAGATGACGTTGATGGAAAGGCAGCTTACCAACAGTAACACTACCATATACCTTAACTTATGTACTCACTGAAATTATCATTCCTATATACATTTTTGAGTTCATTTATGACGACACTCATAAATTAAAATAAAGCTCACAAGCGTATAACAAATAATAAAGTCCTTCACGCATGTGCAACGTAAAATAAGCAGATTTTGTCAAATGCTGGAATGATGTATCAAATTAGATATTCCGTTTCTCTTCTATTAGGAAGTCGATGTATCACCCTTGTATGAATACTTTAAAGATTGAATATGGTAAATATTGAGCTATCTAAAAAATATAATATTTATTGAAGACATCTCATTGATCATATTTTCATTTATCTAACGTAGCAAAGGTTTTTTGAAACCCTACTTTGATATTTAATTTTTCGTTCCGGCTCATCAATAGTGATGATTCGAGTTTTCAAACGTTTAACAAATTATAAATAAATTTAATATCTTTCAAACGTAATGACACTTATTTTTCATTCACATGGGACATATCACAGATATACGAACATATTTAACATCTAAAAGAGGAGGCACAGTTATATTTTCCTGGATACCCAGACACCAAAGCTTCTCAAGGAATGTAGTTTCTACTAATGAAGTACTTATGACTAGTAATAAAGATAACTAACCTGCTTGGCCCGAGATACTGGAACTACACTATAATAAAATTGAAAAACAATATCCAAAAAGAGGAGAATGAAAAATAAGAATGTTTCCTATTTATACCTACAATATAAGTGATAGTTATAACTATGTATTCAACGAGATCAATTGTTTTAAGATATGGGGCCCTTATGAAAATTTTTGAGGGCCTCCAAAACTACATTTGACTGCACATGATATAAACCTAAAGTTACAACCACAAGAAGCGCAAATTGAATGAAATGAAAATGACAATAAACTTCAGAAATGTAACCATTTTGTAAGGACATGGGTGACGACTGATAGACATTCAAGGCGGGAAGATATTACGAGTCTCCAAAATCAACACTAGGGCAAAGAAATATGATGACGATATCCCATGTCTTCCTTCCACTCCTGTTAAATTAATTATAAAAAACATGCAGCACTTGATTTTAAATTATTTCTCTTGAAAGTGATATATGATATCGGGGGGGTAGCTACAGGTTACCACCCGGGCATATTTACGATTTAACATTTACCGTCTCATTAAACCGCGCCCCCTGCAGGTTTGCTAGAAAACTTCCGATATCAGCTACTAGAGTGCATAACCTTTGGTTTCACATTAAACGAATAAATATCGACTTTGGTCAGCTTACGGGCCTCGTAACTTCGATTTACGTAACCATAATCTTCTATAATGGCTTCACTTTTACATTAAAATCGAATTTGCTTCTTTATTGAAGGTCGAACATAAAAAGTACGTGGGATTCAAGCTTGAAATAAGATCTGGGCGATATACGGCCATCTGTCATATTGTAAACATCTTTAGTTTAAAATTAAACAGTCTAATGACCAAACACAAATTATGGCAGATGGCGTATTTATAGACAACGCGTATAAACAGTATATATATTATTCTATACTCATAAATGCTTTTAGCTCGTTTTTGCCATCTAATAGGTACGATCAATTAACATACATGAATGCAACCTCAATAGCTGATTTCCCCAATGGGATATTCGCTGAAATGAGTAATAAATATGCAGTATAACAATATAGACCTGGGGTTGAGGTTAGAAATGTGAGTTAAAGCTTTGGCCATCACCTCAGATGGTAAACCTAGAGTGGCGAGTTCAATTCCCCCGCCTGGGCAATAGGAATTTATTTAGTAACGAGCTCATTAAATAAAATCCTTAGTACCATCTTTGTTGTAATGGGTGGTAACCTGTAGATAACACATCCCAATTAGCCGTTGTAGAAAAAATTAGACGTTTATAAATAATAATAATATAGACCTAATAGGGAACGTCTCTAACACAAATACATACATTTTGTATGAAAACCTCTACACAGATTCTTGGATTCTTTCTCTACTGGCGGTACTGAATTGATTTCTTGGTACGATAAAAAACCATTTTCATGGAAAAGATAGTACTAATATTTCTAGCTCTAAGTATGTGTTTTTACGAACAATAATGGGAGGTATGCGGAATCACACAAGATGTGAATGGAAAACAAGAAAAATGCTATCAAGGCGCTAAATGATACTAAACCCGTAAATCTACCCGCCTCTTGTTAGCAGGGCAGTCATCAGAACATGAATATTAGTACAAGGCGCAAAAAGATTTTAGCCTTTTATTCTTGCTCCAAAACAATCCATTTACAGGGTTAATTTCAAAGCAACGACACACAAAAAAATTCCGTCACTCAGGGGCTGCGTAAACTAAGCAGATTTCCCTCGTGAAGTTTAGTAATAGATAAATATACATACTGGTAACACAACACCACCGTGAATAAATACAAACGGAAATAAGAAATGTTTCATCCAATTTCAATAACCTGCCGACAGGAAGTGTTAGGTTAGAAATGTAAACAAACGGCTCTGGCTGCCTCACACCGGAAGGAAAAACAATTACTGAAATATTTTAGAATATAACATATTAATTTTATTGAGAACTATTCACTATATCTAGTACTGTAATTAATAATGAGAATACACGTATAATCAGAATAATTGTTATCTCAATCAATCAAATTTTTGTAGTCCAAAACCTTAAGACGGCCCCCCGTCCCCCGGAGGAGTCACCAGGACATATTTGCATGTATATCGTTTAATAAAGGTCTCTTGAATACAATTTTTGGTATTTAAACTTCGAATAATGTGATTTATTATGAAGCGGAGTATTATGTATGAAACATGAGTAGAAGTGGCAGTTTGCTGATGATTGAAAACTGAAAAATGCAAATATCTCGGTTAATATTCAAGATAGAGAATAAATATATATACCAATATTTATAGTAAATTTAATTTGAAATAAGAGTGATTCTATACAACTTTTCGATCCGACGTATAGTAACGGAGATATTTCGAAAATCCTCCCCTCTAAACCCCCCCTCTCACTGGTCCTATTTCAGCCATTAATGAATTTGCTCTTTATTTTTACATACAACTTTTAATATCGAGTTTGGTGAAGATCAAAGAAAAGTTGGGACCGTTAGGACGTTAACAGACTAATTTATATATATATATATATATATATATATATATATATATATATATATATATATATACAGTTTTGAACGGACTTCATTTTCGTCATCTACTAGGTAGGATCAATGGACATTTGAAGAAAAGTTTCGAAAATTCCGCCATGAGTACAACCTCAATAGCTGATTTACCTTAAGGGAAATCTGCTAAAAAGAAAAGGGTGTCTCACAGGTTCTGCGTAAACTCAATATTATTGTCACCTTCGTCTTTAGTTTTACATTATCTTTTAAAGAGTCCGTCAAAGAGGGGCTGCCTAAACTAATCAGATTTCCTACTTGCTCGTATAGAATACTTGAGACCTCATCTCACCACATATTCTGTATTTCTATGTAAAAAATCGATAAGTAGAAGGGGCGCGGCGGAGTGGGGGGGGGGAGTTACTGTGGGCTGAAAACAAGGAAGTACTAATAACTCGATTTGAATTTGAGTCACGTAAAAATAGATAGAACAACAATTGTACAGCATCAAAAGTTTAACAGGAATGGTTTTATAACATTAAACGATCCGGCTCATAATAATGGACATATTTGAATTTACGACCCCCCCCCCCGGAATAAACTCCCACTATTCCGGTCCGATTTCAGCTACTAACAAATACGACATTTAGTGTCAACAGAAAGGTTAAATATCAAGTATAGTATAGGTCAAATAAAACTTTTCGAGTTAAAACATAATTTATTAACCTCACATTATAAAGGTCTCGTGAAAATAGTATTTAGTATTACTTACAATAAAGAGATTCATGCTATAACAGCTTATTGTAATTATGATATGAGCAGGAGTGGGGGTTTACTGAAGGCTGAAAACTAATAATTCCAAATATCTCAGGTAATATTCATATTACAGAAAATATGTATATAAGATAATATTTATAGTACATTTTATTTAAAATAAGATTGGTTCTATATAACTTGTCGATCCGACGTATAATAACGGAGATATTTCGATTTTTCGACATTTAGTTTAGTGTTGCATTAAACGCTTATATATCAAGTTTGGTAACGATCAAACCAAACTGTTTACCACTAGAGCTGTAATTACATTCGTCTTATAACAGTTAACAGACATATAAACTCGCAGTTGCGTCTAGCTGTCACCTGGGGCCCCCTGCTTTAAAGTTTACTAGTGATTCGGAAGTGAGTGCTGGCTAGTGGCAACACTGCGTACATAACCTGTTCATGTAGGTATCTATATTATACGTACCTTGGGAGGAATCGCAGAGAACAAGTGAGTGCCTCTTGCGAAACTTCACCCAAAACATTGTAAATTGTTGATCAATTTATTAAATTGTTTTGTCAATTTTCTCTTATTATTCTAGCCATTACCCACACCAAAGTCTATTTGGTCTGGTCATACAGTAAGGAAATCAAATGTCTTGTAATGGGTTTAAATCCAGGTATGTTAGACCGAGGAGGGGAGAAAGTGACGGAAGCATCAAAGGGTTCTATTTCTGATCCGTTCAAAGGCTCATGCTGTTGACGAAGTTCTCCTCGATCTTTACACCACAAGTCGCCAGAGTTAACGTAATAGCAGCATATTTTCAAAGAAAACCTCTAACAGTCATAATCTCGGAGTCTTTCTCAGTCGATGGTGTTGATTTGCCCTTTAGTTTTGCATTAAACAAAATATTTGACCACTAGACAACAGATAAGTATGAGACAATTTTTTATAAGCTATTGAGGTCGTACTCATGACGGAATTTTCGACATTTTTCTTCAAATGTCCATCGATCCTACCTAGTAGATGACGAAAATGAGGTCCGTTCAAAACTGCATATATCTATTTATACATATATATGTTTATTTATTTATTTGTCTGTTACCGCTCTAGCGGTCGCAATTTTTGTTTGATCTTTACCAATCTCGATATTTAGTCGTTTTATGTAAAAAGAAAGATCAAGTTCGTTAACGGCTGAAATCGGACGGGTGGGAGGGGGGGGGGGGTGGGGTTTAGAGGGAAGATTTTCGAAAATTCGAAATATTTCCGTTACTATACGTCGGATCGAAAAATCGTATAGAATTAATCTTATTGCAAATTAAAATTACAATAAATGTTGTTAAATACAATTAATCTCTATCTTGAATATTAACCGAGATATTTGAATTTTTATTAAATCTGGGTGGATAACGGATGAGTGAGTTTCATGCCAAAAGCTAAGTCGGCCGACCCTTCCTTAACTGTTCGACTCTCGTGAATTTTCTCTACTGTAAAACTTCACGTGAAAAATCTGCTTAGTTTACGCAGCCCCTGCGTGGCGGACTTTTTAAAAATCGCGGCATGAGTACGACTTCATAGCAGATTCCCCTCAATGGAAATCTGTTAATATTTGAAATACAAATAGTGAAAATTAAGTGGCTAAAGTAATGACAAAGGTTTATGAATAGCATATATTCTTTACTTTTATATTAACAGACTCAAATAAATCATTATTAATTCTCCACACGTATTCAATTACGTCATGCTTCCCCAAAATGTGTCCTTGTTTTATATTGCGGAACTGTTAATATTTTATTTCTTGTCTGCTAAATACGAAATACAACCACGCTATTAGTCCACCATAGCCTCAAAGGCTTTGTGATCTCATTAAGCATTAAAACTCAGTCACAAAATCTCAGTTAGTCATTGTTGTTTTGGAACAGAAATATGTTCCTAACAACATTAAGATTGTGATAATTTCGGCTTTTAACATAGTCAAATCGATGTAATCTATATATATATTAAAATCGTAACCTCTGTCTGTACATTGGTTTTTTTTCGCGAAATTTCACGATAACTTTTTCGTTTCACATGTCATAGACATCATATCTGCATTTTGTTTCTTTAGTGTATGTTTGTTTGTTTGTTTGTTACCTTTTCACGCATAAACGGCTGAACCGAATTTTATGAAACTTGGTATGTATATTACTACTAACCCAGCTTAGACTTTAGGCTATATTAATTTTCTCTGAGGCGAACAGGTGTGGGGGTTATAAGGGAAGTCTGAAATTATAAATAGCGATATTTCGTTTTCTATTGGTTTTTCGGCAAATATTGCCATAACAAAAGTTGTTTATTTTGTTATTTAGAGTAACTTTTGTAATATACACTTTTGTCGTATACCGAAGTTTAAATGTGTTATACGTTAAAACTTTATCGGGCACTAACGGCTGAACCGAACTTAACAAAACTCGGTGTGTCAATTAGCATTAATTCTTCCATGATTATAAGTTATATTAAATGTTTTAGGTTCGAACGGAAGGGGGGTTATAAGGGAGGCCTGAAATAAAAATTCACCATAATTACATGTATAAGAGACGGGAAATATAAAAATAGCGAAGACTGTGAAGAATTATCGAACAAATAATTCTATTATTAGCAAATCACCGGCAACGACGGATATTAATCCTAAACACTGTGACGGGTAAATGTCAAAATATTGTGCAATGTAAAGCCTGCTTAAAAAAACCATCACCATTCAGCCTAAAATGAATTCCCGGGCGAAGCCGGGTATCTGAGCTAGTATATAGATAAAATTGTAACCTCTGTCTGTACATTGATTTTTTTCGCGAAATTTCACGATAACTTTTCGTTTCACATGTCATAGACACCATAACTGCATTTTGTTTCTTTGGTGTCTGTTTGTTTGTTTGTTTGTTTGTTTGTTTGTTACCTTTTCACGCATAAACGGCTGAACCGAAATTTATGAAACTTAGTATGTATATTAGTACTAACCCAACTTAGACTTTAGGCTATATTAAAATTCTCTGAAATGAACAGGAGTGGGGGTTTATAAGGGAGGCCTGAAATTAAAAATAGCGATATTTCTTTTCCTATTGGTTTTTCGTCAAATATGAACATAACAAAAGTTGTTTATTTTGTTATTTAGAGTAATTTTTGTTATATACACTTTTTTCATATACCGATTTATAAACGAGATATACGCTAAAACCTACAGCGGAAGTGAACAATTTTATTTGGGACAAAAGACCCAACCGAACTAAACCAAACTCGCTATGTGAATTAATACTAACGATTTCCTTATAATAAGCCATACTTACATTTCTAGGGACGGGCAGGAGTGGGGGTTGTAGGGAAGGCCTGAATATAAAAATAGTGGTATTTCGATTTCTATTCGTTTTTCGGCAAATATGAACATAACAAGAGTTGTTTACTTTGTTATTTAGAGTAACTTTTGTCATATAAACTTTGTTCGTATACCGAATTTATAAACGAGATATACGCTAAAACATATAGCGGAAGAGAACAATTTTATTTGGGACAAAAGACCCAACGATCTAAATAAAACTCGGTATGTGTATTAGCACTAATGTATTCATTATAATAAGCCATACCAACATTTCTAGGGACGGCAGTAGTGGGGGTTGTAAGGAAGGACTGAATTTAAAAATAGCGGTATTTCGTTTCTATTTGGTTTTTCTGCAAATATGCACATAACAAAAGATGTTTATTTTGTTATTTTAAAGTAACTTTTGTTATATGCACTTTTGCCGTATACGGAAGTATAAACGAGATATACAGTAAAACTAAAGTAATTTGCGTAGAAACATTGATATGCTCAACAATTCTGTCCAATTTGAAACTACCAGGTACCTCACCGGGAAAAATTAATTCAAATCTATGTTAATATTTTGTCCTTAATAGCTGAAATCTATGCATAATGCACAGGAGACGGGAAATATGACAATTTGGGAGGACAATGAAGTCTTACAAAAAAAAAAAAAAAAAAAACGACGGTATGAACCCTAAACACTGGGACGGGGGAAATGACAAAATATTATGCAAAGTAAAGCTTTGCCAAAAAAATACCATCACCATCCAGCCTCAAATGAATTCCCAGGCGAAGCCGGGTAACTGAGCTAGTAAACTTATAAATTTCTGTTCGCCTCTAGAGCCAATCAATTAATACTCAAACCATATTTTAGAGGGCCAAGGCTAGTCATGTGAGTTAAGGCGTTGGTATTAATCTCACTTATTAAACAAAGAGTCTTGAGTTCAATTTTCACCTGGGCAATAGGAATTTATTTATTGGCGATCTAATAAAATAAAATTGTCAGTCCCACCCTAGCTAAGAAAAGGCGGTAACCTATAAGTAACCCTTCCCAATTAGTCAGTAGCACAAAGTGGACGTGAATAAATAAATCATATGTTATAAACAAAAATCAAGATGAGGTTATATTAGTTTCCATAAACAATTTTATTTGTGATATATAAACAAACAATGAGTGAAAGTGCGGTTCAGTTAGCTTCTAGATACTCTACAACTGGAGAAGATGACGTGGATGATCTTGTCTTCCTTCGAAAGGAACGTTGTGTTGGGGATCACTTGATTCAGTCTGAAACTAATCTCAAAAACCTTGAGTTGCTTCAAAGGCGGAAAGAGTTGGAATTAAAGATTGTCGAGTCAACGGAAAACTCATTGGCAATGCTGGTAGACTCGGAAAAAGTCGGGCAAACGACAGCCGAGGAGCTGGCGAAGCAGACAGAGAAGTTGGAATCAGTTCAAGATAGGCTGGAGAGCATCCGGTCTTTCCTCAGGGTCAACCAGAGGCACATCAACGGGATCAGAAGCCTGTTCGGCTCCGTCAAGAACTACCTGATGCGTGGGGGTTCGGGCAGCTCTCTCTCATTCAGGAAGGGGCAGAGGTCTGATGCCGGAGAACTGCTAGGGGTAGAAGGGATGGTGGTTGATCGGAGTAACGAACAGAAAGCAGCCGTGGGTGCAGCGAGAACATCTAAAGCTGCGAATAATTCCATGATCAACTCCAATACAACAAACGAAGCGGGCACATCGCAAATCTCGCTGAAAAATAACCTTAATTGTGATTCCGTAGTTGATAAGAACTTAGATAAGATGCTAAACAGCGTCGACGTCCTTAAGAATCTTTCATTCCAAATGGGCAACGAAATAGACTACCAAAACAATCTGTTGGATAACGTCATAGATAAAGCTGATGCAGCGGGTTGCACTATCAAAAAACAGAATAAAGAATTACAAAAAATGTTGAAATAAGAATGAAATTTTTGTTTTTTCATTAACTAAAAGAGTTTTGTTTCCAGCTTAAACTGATAGTGTTATTCGTAATTAAGTATTATTTAAAGTTCAATTCTCAAGAACTAACACTATGATTGAGTGCCTTCAGCTACTTTTCCGAAGTCATTCTTAATTCCGTCAATAAAAGTATGAAGTTTGTTTGTCTTATTTAATACAAGTGAGTTGTACGTTATATTGTACAATATGGATGATATTAATTCATCAGTTTCCTTTTTTTTTTTTTTTTTTGTAAAGTTAAATTAATGCTTAATAGGGAATTTTCTTTTGGAAAAAATCGAATTAAAACATTTCAAGAGGATTACTTTGTTGCTTTTTGACGAATGTTTCAGCATACTTTGGAGTGATTTCGTCAGGACCTGGGGGGATTAAAGAGTTGCTCTCTCAATCTCACTTAGGAAGCCTAGAGAGTTGAGTATGGCAGGAATTTATTTAACTCAGTAAATAAAATTTGTAGTCCCACCCTGGCTAGAAAAGGGTGGTAACCTGTAGATAACCCTTCCCAATTAGCTTTAGTAGCAAAAAGAGGGCGTTAAAAAATAATAATAATAATTTTATTGCAGCTCTTTTATTTTATATATGTCAATACGTTTTATTTATATACGAAACCAGTTTTACATGACAGAGTAAACAGATTACTCTAAATAGAGATTCGATGTCACTTATCTCATACAAATAACCATAGATGTGGGCATAAAACAAAATAAATAAATAATAAAAAAAATTCTATATACACCATATGTTTTCAAGAAGAAAAATTATTACTATTTATACTTTTAGCAGATTTCCCTTAAGGGAAATCAGCTATTGAGGTTGTACTCATGACGCGATTTTTGAAATTTTTCTTCAAATGTCCATCGATCCTATCCAGGAGAGATGACAAAAATGAGGTCCGTTCAAAACTGTATATATATATCTATATATATATATTATTTAATATATATATATATATATTATATATATATATTATATATATATATTTGTCTGTTACCGCTCTAGCGGTCGCAATTTTTGTTTAATCGTTACCAAACTCGATATTTAGTCGTTTCATGTAAAAAAAAAGATCAAGTTCGTTAACCGCTGAAATCGGGCCAGGGGGGGGGGGGTTTAGAGGGGAGGATTTTTGAAATTTCGAAATATCTCCGTTACCATAGGTCGGATCGAAAAATTGTATTTAACCAATCATATTGCAAATTTAAATTTACTATAAATATTGTTATATACGTTTATTCTCTATTTTGAATATTAACCGAGATATTTGCATTTTCCAGTTTTCAGCTAACTGCCACTTCTACTCATGTTACGTAAACAATACTCTGCTACATAATAAATCACATTATTGGAAGTTTAGAAACCAAAAATTGTATTATCAAGAGACCTTTATTATACGAGATACATGCAAATATGCCCTGCTGACTCCCCCCCCATCTTAAAGTTTTGGACTACTAAAATTTATTGATTAAGATAACAATTATTCAGACTCATTATTAATTACAGTACTAGATATAGTAAATATTTCTCAATAAAATAATGTGTTATATTTTGATATATTTCAGTAATTGTTTTTTTTTCCGGGGTGAGGCCGAGGTTAGGTTAGAAATGTAAACTAACGGGTCGGTCCCGTGTGCTTACATTTCTAGCGTCCCGCTTCCTGTCGGCAGGTTATTGAAATTGGATGAAACATTTCTTATTTCCATATGTATTTATTCACAATGTTGTTGTGTTAGCAGTATGTATATTTATTTATTACTAAACATCACGTGGGAAATCTGCTTAGTTTACCCAGCCCCTGCGTGACGGACTTTTTGCTACTACAGATAATTGGGACGGGTTGTCTACAGGTTATCACCTTTTTCGAGCCGAGATGGGACAAAGGATTTTATTTAATGAGTTCGTCAATAAATTTATCTCGCCCAGGCGGGAATCGAACTTGCCAAAAAAAAGAAACTATACCCAATAAAAGATTACGGATTACCAAATAACGAAAAATATGTAATATCTGTTAATTCCGGATAACAGATAATTCATTGTCCGTGGTCATACCACATAGAACAAACGCAAACCCTTGAAATAATAAATCCATAAAGCTACCTAATTTAAATAAACATAGAAAATCAATAAAATGTATGAAATGAGAGAAGGCAAGCCCTTTGTTTTTGACCAACCAAAGAAAATAAAACATCTGGAATTACAAATAATACTTATACCTTTTTCATTTTTAATAGAGATAAAATTTACTACGCTTGTTTTCCATTCATTTACTCCTTTGATGTCTAAATTTAAAAAAAAAGTTAAAATCTAATAATAACAAGCAATACGATTATCTAATATTGATATATTTAAGGCATAATAAATGTTGAAAGTAAATATATTTATTGAAGATAGTAGATTACAGACAATTATATCACATAGTTGATTATCGATTGTCTTAATTAAGTAATTATTAGAGAGAATAATATTTACCTTGGATGAATTTATAGTTCCGCTGGCGACGCGTTATGTAAGGTATAAGTGGTATTATCTTAGGATTATTGGTTCTGATGTAAGATCGCACTTGAAGTACCTACATGTATGCCACTGTTAGATATCGGGGCCAATGTACCATGGGAAAACTTATTCGGGAAAGTAAATAAATATCTTCTGATAACGAGAAACGTATTACGCCTAATATACAACCTGACATTCCTTAGGCAATGAAATAGCAATATATGCAGCCTTAGAATTGGACACACAAGGCTCACGCCCAGCTCGTGATGAAAAAGGAAGAACCACCAACCTCCACACTTACTTACAGAGGTAGGCGGTATGAGGATATCAGAATGTCCCTTGGTATATCAGAAGTACTGGTGAAATACTAGGGGATAATGGCCACTCTATAAAACAACTGTTGAAATTCTTAATCGTCACGGGCCGAAATAAAGAAATATAAATAGGAGATCAACATAAGTGCACACAAGTCAGTGAGATAAATATTTATATATCAAATTGATTATAAAAAGATGCTGTTGTGATTTTGTTATATGACACAGGATCGGGGATAGAGAAAAATACGAGATACAACATAGGATGACGGAGGGTAACGAGTGGACGGGATCTTTGAAGAGGGGGACTACCGAACAAACGAAGAAAAACGAAAAAGGACTTTTGACCACCCAGGCACAAATAAATCTCGCGAGTTCGGTGTTTAATAACAATAATAAGAAAGAGAAAAAAAATCTCCATTTAAACCCCCCCCCCTCCCACTTATCAGATTTTAGCCATTAACGAACTTGATCTTTCTCTTTACATAAAACGTTTAGATATCCAGTTTGGTAACGATCAACCAAAAATCGTTAACAGACAAATATATATATATATATATATATATATATATACATATATATTTCTCGATAATGTCGATATATAGACATTTGAAGAAATTTCTCGAAAATTATGAGTACGACCTCAAGAGCTGATTTCCCTTGAGGGAAATCTACAAAAAATATAGCTTCAAGACCAGAACATTTCTTGCAACATATGTCAGGATTGTCTTTAATTGGCTAGCAACTGAGTATCCAGCATAAGCCCTCTAGAATGAGAGGTAACCGTCCCATGGGTAGTACCATTTTTTTTATGTGGGGCCAAAATATATTGCGGGTACCTAATTTTATGGGTAAAACCATCCTGCAATGAGATTTTTGATCCAAGCGCTCTATTTTCTTTAATTTATTACTGATCCACAGAAACCATTTCGAGAGCACGTTTTACATCATCCACCGAAGTGTGGTTTAGATGGAAGCTTCATAAGTATGATTACTAAGTAATAATAAGTACTATATCACATAGTGTGTGTTTGCTGTTGCGGAGGGGTGGAATCAGTGAGTGAATACCTAGCCTTGAGGCCTTAACCACCACTCACCTAGGGAAGGATATAAGACTTTCTACCTAACTTTCCCCAGAATTTCAGGCAACCACCCCATCATAGAGTGAGACGATATCATCACTTGTGACCAATGTCACATCATTGGTTGGTTCGTGCAGCATATATTCTTGTCAAGTCTGTCCTGTGGATATTCTCATTACTGACTGATAGTTGAGTACACCTGCCAAGTGCTTGGGATCCAAATGCCCCATCTTCAACCCTATCGAATGTTAATGAAAAGTGATTGTTTCGAATATCCATTAGGTTGGTAGTGAGGTTTTGTTAGAATTAATAAGCCTAATAAGATATCAGAATATCCCCAATGAAGTGTAATTTAGAAGTGTGCTACATACTCTTTTTAAGAAGATTTATTGAGGAGAAAGTATGTAATGGTGGGTTGGAAATGGGCGTGTTTAAACTCCGGAATTTTCAGACCTATTTTAAGTACCACTTTGATTCTTCGAGTCTTGTTAGTTGAATGGAAGACTGCTTGCAGTAAAATTAGGTGCATATACATGAGTTCCAGCAGTAGACAGGAGCATCTGATGTTCTACAAAAAAAATAGTTATACTGCTGAGTTCGTTGATGATTCGGCATCCGTATATGAATATTGCCTGCACAGTGACTAACATACTTTCTGTGGAACTGTGATGAGAGCATATTTGGAGGGACCTTGGCAAATGAAGTTAGAATTCTAAAAGCGAGGCTAATTTTAACAAACCAAGTTGGTTTCTAGATCCCGGATGGAGTTTATAATGTGAATGTGTGTGTGTGTGTGTGTGTGTGTGTGTGTGTGAGAGAGAGAAAGAGAGAGAGAGAGAGAGAGAGAGAGAGAGAGAGAGAGAGAGAGAGAGAGAGAGAGAGAGAGAGAATGAGAGCGAGTGTGTGTTTTAATTCTGCAAGCAGGCACAATTTTCATAATAACATATTTGAAAAACTATCGATTTGTTAATGGCTGAAATTGAACCCAAAGGAGTCGGTGTGGAGAGAAGAAATTAAAAAAAAAAAAAATCTAAATATCTCCATTATTGTTAGTCAGATTTAAAAATGTTGTGAAACCAACCTTCTTCTAAACTGTTATATTCTAAAAATTTCTTATACAATTTTCTATAACTAGAAAACTAACATTCTTAATTGTACTTTACAATTTTCAGACTGAAATAAACCCCCACTCCTTCTCATCTCACAACAATATACCAATATATTACAATGTTTTGTTCTAAGCCTAAATGCCACATGCTGTTTCTATTCTAGCCTACGCTATGATACACATGGATAAATTTGGAAGATGAGTAAATAATACACACTTCATTTTAAATCCGCCTCTATTTTTATTTGATCTATATAAAATAAATAAATATTTTAAAGATCACATCATGGTACAAACTCTAAAAACATAATTTGTTTAAAAAATGATTTACGGATATGTAAACCATTGGAAGCACATGTATGCAATGTAATATTTCAATTGTTAGCTATTGATTAAAATTGTCTGATTTTCAACTATTTTTTGATTATTTAATCACAGTTTTATTTGCTTAATTAGATATGGGAACTGCAGTTGTGGTATGCTCCTGGGCTTTTACAGCTATCTCAGACTGTTAATAGCAGTTAGTAGCTATGCTTCTTAAATTGTGAACTCCTTCTAGTTATGCAATCTTGTCTGCCTGCACCAGTCTTTTTACTAGGGTACTATGTTATGTAATTTCTATTTTCCATACCCCAGCCAGTGCTGTCTTTCTCACTTATTAGTTCAGGTTCGCTACACAAGCCTATTAGTTTGGTGTTTGTTCAGAATCCTTCATCTGTGCTGTTTTTTAATGGCTACAAATGTCTCCTATGCTGAGAAGTAATTTTATATTTCCGAGTATCAATAATATAGTAACCACTCGTATAGTAAAGGCTGTGAATGTTTTGGCATTGTCTAAGCTCTCAATAAAAACTGTGCTCTTTGCATGTAATAAAATCAGTGTATCTAAATGTTTTAAGTTTTATTTAATGTTTCACCAAGCAAGAACATCCTAAAGGCCTCTTCTATCCCTCACAAAGGATTCCAGTAACTTGGCATGAATTTCCATCTAGGAGTCTCCAGCTCTTTAAACTGTATACTATTTCAATGAGGAAAGGGAAGGTCCGGTGTGCCCCAGTGTCATGAAGCCAAAGGTAACCAATTAACCACAACAAAATTGTAACCTAGTGCCCAAAAAACTACTGTCTAACACACTCAATTCCTTGGACACCGAAGGACCAGAGCATCCACTATATCGGAGTACATTTTGACACACGACTTACATGGCACCATCATATCCACATTAAATTGCAACACGCACACACATGACTTACACTATGATACCCTTTAATGAACAAAAATACACCACAGAAACTGACTTGCGCAACACTACTTTACAAAAACTCCCTATATTAACATATGCATGCCCAGTCTGGCTAGGCATTAGCAACACACACAAAAAGAGACTCCAGTCCTTCCAGAGCAAAGTACTTTGGATAGAGGCGAATGCTCAATGGGAATTGAAGGTTGCTTCTATTTCAGTACATCTTCAACAACGTGTGAGGACATATCATGACAGCCTTCCGATGTCAAGTGGAGCCACTCATTACAATTTAGGTGCAATGATTGAAGGATGACTACGTCCGAGGTTGTACCAAAATCTCTTAATTTCGTAACAAATCTTATAATAACACTTTGTGTATAATACTTATGTATTGGTCCAAATAAATTGTCTTTCTTCTTCAATGAGAAACAACTGATTTAAAAGCCTCAAGCTTTACTTCCACTTATCTTAAGGTTCTATGTTTTAAAACGAAAACATTAATAAATGGTTAATCTGAACTTCAATCTAACTTATTATTATTAGTTTATAATAAAGCATTTAACAACAATAATATTCAGCATATAAAAATTGTTTAGTGATTACATATATTTTACAAATTTTTATCAAAACTCTTAGTTAATTTTCTTTGATGATTTTTGAACAAAATCGTGTAGATATTTGAAAATATCTCCTTATTGTGAATTTTTTGGAGCCATGTTTATTAACTTGTAGCATTCCTTCATATTTTTTATTTTAAGGTCTTTGAAGAAGGAAATAAATAATAATTAAATGTAAACATAATGCACATACTTATATATATATAAAGCACATTAAATTATTATACAGCCTTGTTTAGAAATATGTCACTCAAAATTAAAATATTTCTCTTTCAGCCATCATCTCCCAAACTCGGAAAGGAGGTAATTATCTTGATTCAACATGGCAATGATTTACAGATTACCCTAAGTCTTCGTTTTTCTAATCCCTATTTACTATGATATTTAATATTTATTCATATATTACAGAATTTTTTAAATCAGCTTATATTCAATTAAAACTCATATTTCAGGAAAGTAGTTGTCAAATTCACTACTGATTTTCATGTTGGCTAATTAGAACTTTTTCTCATTGAATCCTCCTTCCGTAACTAAACCCAATGCATTTAGATAGTTTGAAGCGTCACCTGGTTTAATTAATGTTATTTAATCTTATTAAGTGAATATTTAATTCATGTATTCATTTAAATAATGGCAAAGTCCATTAGTCATAACATTTAGCAGGAGTGATCTACTTTACCAGGATGAGTTCAAGCAATTTTACTGTCTTTGAACCAGTTGAAAAACAGGTTTTTCAGAGGTTCCCACCCTCTGTCATATGTTTCCCATATACATCTGTAATTTTTGTAGGTTTTATGGTTTTAATTTTATTTATAGTTTTGACATATGCCTATCTTTGTTTGCTTCTTTTATTAGTTGACTTGTTAGTAGATTTTTTATTGTTTTGGTTTTAATTTTTTAGTAGTTGACTAGTTATTAGATTTTCTAGTTTTGTTGACTAGTTTTTAGATTTTCCATGGTTTTACTCATTATTTGTGTCTGTTGTTTTATTTTGCTTTTGTGCCATGCTATGAATGTTAAATTAACTCGTGGTTGTGTTTGTCAGCAGGCACTGAGGATGGAGCGTTGACTCCGAAAGTGCACTCTGCATATTATTAAAAACCAGCAGAGGACTTGGCCTTCTTATTGATCCTTATACATTTGTTCCTCTACCATCCAGCATATTCCAGAGTTGAAAAACATTTCCCCATAGGATAACTGAAATGGACAGATCATATTAGTAATCTAAGAAATCCCTAATTTATTATGACAATACATAATCAGGAATAGTACAAGTGGAATTGTTTTTATTTGTAATTATTATTTTTCAATTCTCATGTAGAACAGTTAAAATATGTTTAATGTTTTGAAAACCAAAGTCTTAGGAAGAATATGGCCGATTTCTGTAATTGAGATAGGCAGAGAAGGGGTAGTGAAGAATGTTTCTAATACTAACTAGCCAATTTAGTGATTAAAATAATTTAATAGAGAAAAACCCACCCCACCCACCAAAACTGCCAAAATTCCAAGAATTGATCATTTGAATGACATTATATAGTAAATTTATTAATGCAAACACACCATAAGCTTAGGGGCCCTATCTTCCTCAAAAGTAGAAAGTTTCGTAATCCTCAGAGCTTAGTAATCTATATTAATGAACACTTCTATGAAATTGGCCAGTGATTATCTAGTGCCAAACATGCTTTCTTCTCAGTTTCATGTACCTTAATAAAGGAAATTCTCAGAGACCTTGAGAGTCTATTATGGCATTATCGACACTGATAAGCACATGAGGTAAAGTTTGAAATGTTTGAGCATAGGATTTTCAAATCCGTGATGAGGTAATCCAGTGAAGCATTGTCTCCAAGGAATACCAAAAATGAGATGGATTGACAGATTAAAGACCACAAAGTTTCATGTAGTAGACTGGAATTCTATTCCCCAGGATAAAATGATTTTTAGAATCATAATGATGGTTAAAGATCTTCAAGGTCTGTAAAGACTTCTGAAAAAAAAAATGGTTAAATAAATTGTATGTTGCATAAATATTCTCTTTCAGGGTACATGTTTCAATTAAAAAGGTATGTAAAGGATACATTATATATATATATATATATATATATATATATATATATATATATTCATAAATAATTTTAAATTAAGTGTTATTTATACTTCCAGATCAATTTTTCTTTAATTAATTTAATCTGCCTTCCTTTGTGTTTATTTTACATCTATATCTACTAAACCTCTAATTCATTAGAAACCAAATTTCAGATAAACAGAATACTCAAGATTCAATATTTTCAAATGTATAATTATAACTTTAGCCAAGTCTTATTAATCAGTAGATTATAGATTTATGAAGATATCAGAAGAAATTTAAAAATACTTCTGGAAAGTTCAACTACAACAAAAACTGCAGTGCATTTATGAAATTGAATTGAGACTTGATAAGTAATTTCCCAGGAATACTGTTCAAAAACAAGTAAAATACTAATTATGCTGCTTTCATTACTCTAAGCCCTGAAGATAGTGATTAACAAAGATTCTGCTCTATAACCAGATAGCTTGCACTCTTGCCTATGATGCTGAGCCGGAAATTTTGATAACAGATGGAAGGCCAACTTAGAAGCTTGGTGCCCTCTCAGCTCAAGTAGATTGGGAGACATATTTTAGTCCAACTTTATAACATGGCAATGTTAGTACATGCCTAAGTAACAATATTATTTCTTTCAAAATATTATATTTTATAACTTATAAAATAATATTGGGGGGGCGGGAGGGGGTGTCAGGTAAACTGTTGGCCTTAATCTCACATGGTAAACCTAGAGTGTTAAGTTCGATTCCCACTTGGACAATAGGAATTTATTTAGTAGCAAACTCATTTAATAAAATCCTTAGGCCTACCCTGGCTAGGAAGGGTGAAAACATATAGATAACCCAATCCAATTAGCCTAATTTGCAAAATGTGGATTTTAATAAACAAAATATTATGATCTATTATATTAAAACTAAATAATAATATATTAAACCTGCATAATAATATCACTGAATAGCAGCTTAATGTAACTTTTTATTTAATTCATTATTAATTAAAACTAAATTGAACAATATATATGACGATTCCTAATTAAGATTTTGTATTTTTTCTATTTCTAATTATATATATTTTCCTCTTTATTAATATTTTAACATCATCAAAATTGAAGCTGTGGCCATTTTTAAAAACATGTTCAGTAAGTGAGGTTTTATTTTGCCCATTACCAATATTTTTGGAATGGTGTTATAGTCTTTTCTTCAAAACTTGCTCAAATTCCCCTGTGTAAAATTTATCACTTTTTCGCAGCTAATTTGATATATATTATATTTTGTCTCTACACTTTTTATTCTATCCGTAATTCTATGAGTATTTCTAAAATTGTATAATATATGATCGTATTTTAATAGGTTTTTTTTTTTATGATTTATAGTTTTTTTTAGCTCATTGGCTATTTTCTAAGGCAAACTGATTAAAGAGATATTTAATGCAACTATTATTACTCTTCTCTTCCTTTTCTATATTTGAATAATTAATTTTCCAGAAAGCATTTCAAGGTGAGGTTTTGCTTTTTTATTATTAAAATAATTACTTTGGAGAATGAAATTCCACAAATTTCATTCTCCAAAGTAATTCTTTTTCTTTTTAGGTTATTATCTTCTAAAAAGGATTACTAAAATTTAATCCAAATGAGTCTAAAATTTAAATATTTTGTTCTACATTAGGTACTCGTTTTTCTGCATTAAACATTTGATTTTAAATTTCTTCACCAGGATAACAATTTTCTTCACACATTTTCAATAATTTGTAAGTATCAAAAATTAAGAAAAAGAAAATTGCTTGCTCCAATAAAACTAGCATTTTTTATAAGGTGTGGCACTTTAGTTGATTTAAATACTAAACAGAATAAAATAAATACAAGTTTAACTATTTATTTATTTATTTTTTTGAAAGGAAGAGAGAATTTAATTTATGGAATAAGCTTGATGCCCCCAGATTAAAAATAACAAAACACAACTTTCGTACTTGTTTATAAATACATGTGAGTGTGTGTGTGTCAGTTAAAACCATAACCAAGCCTAACAGAAAGTCAATTATCCTTGAAACCCAGAATATTAACTGTTCACCAGGAAAATCTCTTACGGAGGGGGCATTATGAGGTTGGGAAAAACACAAAATTCTCCAAAGATATGTTCATAGTAAAAGATTTTTCATAATATCAATAAAAATTAATGACAAATAAATATATTTTCAATATAAATTAGTACTCTGAAATTTTCAAGAAACCTTTGTATTGTTTAAAAAAATAAATTTTGTAGATTACTCAAAATTATCTAAACTGAAGCCTAAAACCTGCAGGCTGAGAAAGCAAGTGAAACTCATAATATTTTTTTTATGTAAAATACATGAAAATATCAAGCTTATGATGATGTCTTGGAATCTTTGATTTTTAAGATTGTTAGTCCTAGTCGATCTAACAAAGATCAATTTATGACATTCCAAAGCATGCCTGCTTCCTCAGAAATACCAACCAAGAAATAATACCTCCTTGTCATAATGTTTGTTCAAAAATAACTTGGGGAAATCGTAGAAGAAACCTTTGAATTTATTTGCATCATAACTATTGCTTTTTTGCAAAGGTATCAAAGAATACAGAAAAATAAACACGCTTGAACTATTAGTAAAAATAGCTGAAGTCCTTCATCAATTCATTAGACGAAAAATTTCAATATTATTCACTTGTTGGTAAAAATGAGTCATACTGTTCAACACAAATAAGAAAGCCAATACTAATTTTTTGCATATTTCCCTTCAGGGAAATCAGCTATTGAGATCCTACTAATGATGCGATTTGTCAAATAATTTTATCAAATGTCCATAGATCCCTACCCAAGAGATGACAAAAATGAGGTTTGTTTACAACTATTTATATATATATATATATATATATATATATATATATATATATATATATATATATATATACCTGTACCTGTGGTGTGGTGTGTACCTGCGTGCGTGCGCGCACGTGTGTGTGTGTGTGTATGTGTATATACATATAGTATATATTTGTATGTTAAGCTCTAGCAGTCGCAATTTTTGGTTGATCTTTAACAAACTCTTTTATTTAAACGTTTCCTATAAAACGAAAAAGATCAAGTTCTTTAATGGCTGAAATCTGACAAGTGGGAGAGGGGTTTAGAGGGGGGATTTAGAAAATTCGTAATATATCCGTTATTATGCATGTCGGATCGAAAAATCATATAGAGTCAATCTTGTTGCAAATGTATTGTTCTATAATATGTTGTTACTTTTACTATATCTAGCACTGTAATTTATAATGAATCAGAATAATTTTTATCTCAATCAATAAAAGTTTAGGAGTCCAAGAATTTAAGACGGGGGGGGGGGGGAGTGTCACCAGAACATATTTGCATGTATCACGTATTATAAAGGAGTCTTAAAAACAATATCTGGTATTTAAGGTTCGAATAATGTGGTTTATTACATAAGAGAGTATTATTTATGTAACATGTACCAGTATGTAGATTTATACATTGTTAAACTTCACGAGGAAAATCCGCTTCGTTTACGCAGCCCCTGCGTGACGGACTTTTTTAAATTTTCAAAATCCTCTCTGTGTGGAAGTGTGGAATTGAACCTTTAAATATCGAGTATGATATAGAAGAAATAAATATTAGCATATTTCCCCTAAGGGAAATCAGCTATTGAGATTGTACTCATGACGGAATTTTCGAGATTTTTCTTCAAATGTCCATCGATCCTACCTAGTAAATGAGGTCCGTTCAAAACTGTATATATATATATATATATATATATATATATATATATATATATATATATATATCTATATATTTGTCTGTTACCGCTCTAGCGGTCGCAATTTTTGTTTGATCGTTACCAAAGTCGATATTTAGTTGTTTTATGTAAAATGAAAGATCAAGTTTGTTAACGGCTGAAATCGGACTAGTGGGAGGGGGGGGGGGGGGGTTAGACGGGATTTTCGAAAATTCGAAATATCTCCGTTACTATACGTCGGATCGAAAAATATAATAGAATCAATCTTATTGCAAATTAAATTTACTATAAATATTGTTCTATACATTTATTCTGAATCTTGAATATTAACTGAGATATTTGCATTTGTATTCTGTGTGTGCTCGGCAGCAGTCTATGTTCGGACTTTCCGCCGTGAGCTCTGGCAGTCGTTTTCGTAACTATTCGTCCCTCGTGAATAGGTTTAGAGGTTTCTTACTACTACTATTACTTACTAGTTATTAGGCAGATTCCTCTAATGTAAAACTTCACGTGGGAAATCTGCTTAGTTTACGCAGCCCCTGCGTGACGGACGTATTTCAACTTCTTATTTCGGCGGTAAAATCTTAATTGATGACGTCATCGCAATACTTATTTAAATGCACACAACAAATATTCAATGGAAACAATATTTGGTATTTAAGGTTAGAATAATGTGGTTCATGATATAACAGCTTACTAGCAGAGTTCCCCTAAGGGAAATCACTTATTGTGGTCGTACTCATGACGCGATTTTTGTAAAATTTTCTCCAATGTCCATCGATCCAACCCAGGAGATGTCGAAAATGAGGTTCGTTCAAAACTTTATATACATAGACATACACACACACACACACACACACACAGGTTGTCCCAAGTTCACGTGCAACCCTCCTTAATTTCGCCCCTTGTGTTAATGAATGGCTGCGACTTGGTGTGCCATTATTACGTGACCCCTGAAGAATCTTTTCAGTCCATATTCAACCTCGTAACCTTCTCCAGTACTTCTCAAGCAACCATACATAAATTTGGAATTTCCAATTGACAATTGAATACTATACTTTTTATGACGAATTCATTTATAAAATCAAATTCTAAAACGAGTTTATATTGGCCATTTTTCGAGTTGACGCATCCTTTAGCCGTAATATGCAGAAATCGTTACTCCAGAAACGGCACGTTTCATTGAAAAGTGCTGCGGCATGAAAGTTGTAGCCCGCAAAATTCTCTTTGAAAGAAGTATACTGGAAAAGGATTCGATTCTGAATAAGTAGTAATTGTACAGAACTGATCTTATTCCAAATGTAATCTTCTATAAATATTGTTGTATACGTTTTTTTCACTATCTTGATTATTAACGGAGATATTCGCATTTTTCAGTTTTCAGCCTTCAGTAAACCCCCACAATAACCTGTTATAACACTTTATTTGAAGCCTAAATACCAAATATTGTTCTCATCGAAGATTTACTTTTTGAGATAAAAGTAAATACATTGCGCACGTGGGGAATCTGTTCAGTTAACGCAGCCTCTGAGTGAGACTTTTCTTAATATGACATGAGTAGGAGTGGGGGTTTACTGAAGGCTGAGAACTAAATAATGCAAATAACTCCGTTAATATTAAAGATACAAAATAAATGCATATAACAATATATATAGTACATTTTATTTTAATTAAGATTGGTTCTATATAATTTTTCAATCCGGCATATAGTAATAGAGGTATTTCGAATTTTCTAAATTAATCCCCTCTAACCCTCCCCCCCCACCCCACCCAGTGGTTTTATTTCAGCCATTAACGAACTTGACCTTTATATATCGAGTTTGGTTACGGTTAAATAAGAATGGTGGCAGTAACAGACTAGTAGTATATAGTTAACATTTTGAACATCATTTTTACGTCATCCATTAGGATCATCGATGGACATTGGAAGAAATTTTTCAAAAATCGCGTCATGAGTGCGACCTTAATAGCCGATTTCCCTTTCGAATTTTCAAAATTCTCCCCCCTATAAACCGTCACCATCCCTCTTGTCCGATTTCAGCAGTTATCAAACTTGATCTTTATTTTTAAAAAGAAAACCCTTATATATCTAGTTTGGTAACGATTAATAAAAAAGTCCGTCACGCAGGGGCTGCGTAAACTAAGCAGATTTCCCGCTTAGAGCTATACTATAGAGAAATCTCCATATGAGTGCCGATCAGTTACGGAAACGGCCGAACTAGCTTTCGGCAGGAACCATAGCTCGTCCGTTACACTTAATAAAAATGCAAATATCTTGTTTAATATTCCCGATAGAGAATAAATGTATATAACAATAATTATAGTAAATGTAATTTACAATTTCTATACAATTTTTCGATCCGAAGTATAGTAACTGAGACATTTCGAATTTTCAAAAATCCCCCCCTCCCACCGGTCCGATTTCAGCCATTAACTTGATCTTCCTTTTTATATAAAACGATTAAATACAGAGTTTGGTAAGGATTAAACAAAAATTGCGACCGCTAGAGTGTTAACAGACAAATATATATATATATATATATATATATATATATATATATATATATATATAGTTTTGAACGGACCTCATTTTCATCATCTGGGTTGGATCGACGGACATTTGAAGAAATGTTTCGAAAATCGTGTCATGAGTACAACCTCAATAGCTGATTTCCCCTAAGGGAAATCTGCTAAAAATCGCGACCGCTAGAGAGTATTTCAGAGATGTATACAGGGTGCTGAAGCATAACTTCCTTTTTCCTTCCTTTTTTTTCTTTGAATAAAGGGAATTATGTTACTTGGTAGGATCGATGGACATTTGCAGATTTACATTTTTTTCTAAAATCGCGTCTTTAGTACAACCTCGATAGCTGACTTCAAATAAAAATAATTGTATAAAATTAAGTTTATAAAAAGAGCGGTGATGTTAAATTTTGTGGTCCGGCCCATATCAACGGAGATAATTCGATTTTTTCGTTTAACCCACTGCACCACCACTCGTTCTGATCCAATGAAAGCGATACGTAGTATTTAAGCTTGAAATAGGTTTCCTATTCCGTATATTAACTAAGTAAACTAAGCAGATTTCCCACTTGCTAGTGTGACACACTAGTGATCATCTCACCATATATTCTCTATTTCCATATAAAAATACAAAAAAAAAGAGAAGAAGTAGGGGTTTGGATTTGTTGAAACAAGAAGAACGAAAACCGTAAATATATAAAGCTAATATTCGAGTTATCAAAAAAGGTATAGAATAGCAATTATAGAACATCAATACTTTAACAAGACGGCTATAAAAAATCGTGAAGGGCTTTTTTCTTTATCACGAAAATATCTATGAATTATGTTCTATCCCACTTCTATCTGAGCGCATCACTTTCAATTGAAACATATGCAATGATTTTAAAAGAAATGCAAAGAAATATTTTATTATTATTATTTATTTAATTTCACTTTATGCTACTATGGTTAATTGGGGCAGATTATCTATAGGTTACTACCCTTTTCTAGCCAGGGTGACTAAGGATTTTAATTAGTAAGCTCGTCACTGAAGAAATGCCTGTTGTCCAGGCGGGAATCGTACTCGCCACTCAAGGTTTACCATATGAGATAAATAATAAAAATAATATTTTTCTGATTATAAACCTCCCACAAATAATAATAGTTTACCATTTTAGTTATTTCATTAAATAGGAGTCCAAGGAATTCATGTGCGTCGCCTGTACGAATTCGCAAAAAAAATTGTTTCAAGCTAATAAGATTAATAATAGGGTTAACCACGTGAGTTAGGGCATTGGTCGTTAATCGCAGTTGGTAAACATAGTGTTGCCGTGAGTTCGATTTTCACCAGGCAATAGGAATTAATATATTGGCAAACCGGTGTGTTATACCAGCATGTGAGAAATCTGCTTAGTTCACACAGCCTCAGCGTGTACCTTTTTGTCATCTGCAAAATTTATCCATTCACAACACGTACTAAAGATCCGATGATAACTATGCGTGACATATAAGCTTAGAATAAACGTTTAGTGGAAATATTGGCTTATTGTGTTAGATGAGCACTATTTGGAGAGTACGGTATGGAGAGAAAAATTCAACCGTGTCTGTAAGGCACAATAACTCGAAGGTACAGGCCGAATAATATCCCGAGTTCAATTTCTGACTGGCACCAATATTTTTTCTCTCCAATTAAATATAAGTATATTATTAATAATTTACTGATGAGTTATTCCGTCCCAAAAATCAAATAAACTTGCTTTTTATAATATAAACTCAAATGAGAGAGATAGGGTGTAGAATATTTTATATCGGAGCTGTATATGCAATATAATGTTTAATTAATTTACGTTTTGATATTTATGGTTTTAAATTTTTTTCAATCTGTGACTTCTTTCTGCAAATAAAAAACGTCCTCAAAACCATGCAATCTCTTCAAATGTAATTATTCTTAATTAAAACGTAAAAATATATAGAAACCCGCAAGTGTAATCATTATAAATAAATAATCTTATATGTGTAAAAAAATATCCATTTGAATTAAGGGACTTTCATTTATTTAAGAACAAAATGTATTTAAAAAAAAGTGTTCCATACTGTTGGAAAAGATTCCATTTGTCTGAGAAATTTAATAGTTTTTATTAAATGAATATGTAGGATTTATTTTATGTTCTTATTCTGGCTCAAAATAATAAGCATTTATACATGGCATATTAATAATTCACCTCACATAAAGATAAGCAAAAATGATGATATCTGATTAAGCAAAATGTCTTGTTTCAATATTTATCGTTGTAGCTAAATATTTAGAAATAAATAAATACCTGACTAGGACGAAATAGAAGTGTATTGTAATATATAATTATATTTTTTTTAGAGTTTGCCATTATCTGGTACCAGTACCAGCTAATAATATTCACAGTTCTATGGATGGAAAAGGAACAAGTTTAACCTGTTAAAACTGAACATGGTCACAACTCTTCCCTTTAGAAAACCTCCGGAAGCGATCAAACAGCGTCTGGATAAACTTTTTAATATGAGACGAGATTTGGACTAGGTTTAACCCATTGATTTTGGATGAAGTCCCCCTAGAATTTCATGGAAAACAAACCTGTAATTTGGATATGACACTTTTCAATAAGTAAGTATTTAGACGCCAAACAAAAAGCACGATTGGAACAATATTGGGATGTTGAATTTTAAGGGACAGCAGCTACCCGATTGTTATGGTTTTGTTATGAATTGGTTATGATTTATCAGAAGTTCTAAGGCTGGCAGATTTCTGTCAAGCAACTGGTTATTATTTTCTCAATTACGTTTCAGTTCTGAATCACTTCTATCTGAGTTCTCGAAGGGCAAACACGCATTACGTCATTTCATTTTCTTGATAGTCCAAGATACTACTAAATTCCGCTGGTAAACAAAAATTGATGATGATAAGTAGAACATAAAAGGACCGTAGGATAAAAGTCTTGAGTCGGGATCTGAAAAATGTTATTTTTCATATTCTTTAGAAATATTCCAATATATTTTTAAAAAACATTGAGAGTGAGAATTTAGTTAGCTGAGTAGGTATACCGTACAAAACAGAATTTCTTTAAATGTCAAATTTCATTAAACTCAATAATTGACTTTTTTTCTTCAAATTAAGGCAGCCAAAGATATCACATAACTGATATCTTTCTTAAGTGATGCCTCAGTTATCCTCCCATTTTGAGTTTTTCTTTTCCGCCCTTATACTCTAGGTTACTATTAGTTATTACCTGATGTTCATCACACAAAATCAATTGAGGAGCTTCTAATGTAAAGTAGTGGGGAACTTTGAGAAGGAAGAATGTTATCACTACGACAGGTAGTCAGTCCTATGATAACAGCAAAAGTGATATAGCTGGACTTAAACTTCCCGCCGAGCCGAAAGCCGTAGGTACAAAATAATCTATGGTTATTTCCAACATAACAAACACAATGGGGGCTAACTCCAAGATATAGACATCAATATCTAGTGCATGAAGTATTGAACGTAGTAATGTCAAAGATGAAGGTACTACATTTGTGCTGTAAAAACAAGTAACTATTATTAACTTTTGAAATCCTCAGGAGGTCTAGATCTTGAAAACGGAAAATAAAACAAAAATAGTTTCAAAAGCTAAAACCTTATCAAAGATTTCGCACTACTCATCAATAAAATTTACTAAAAAAAAAAACAACTTATTTTTAGCTTACATTTAAAATTAAACGCTGTTAATAACCACTAGAAGTTGCATTATTAAAAGAAACTGTCGTGATAGTAGGAATTGATCTGTTGGAAAGAATTCGTCACTGTACATTGCTTGTCCAAACGTCACATTGTAGTAGCAATAAATAGTAAAGGTAAGCGGTAGAAGACATAGAAAACAAATAAGGACGAAAATTTATGTTGTGCCCCAATGATTGGCAATGAAAAGAGCTAACTGAAAAGAGAAAAAATATTTTCCCCATTTCATCGACTTCGCTATTCCCCCCGTATTAGTAATTTATGAATTAGTATATTATTATATTTGTTGGAAAGCAATTTAAATATTGCTGTTTTTCGCAAAGTTTAGTTCAATGAATATAATAAATATTTGTGAGAGTTTAGGAATGTGTGATAGAATAATGCAGTTAATATCAATTATAAATTCATTGTTTTTATTTTTACTGTTACTTTTATATAAGTTGGCTCTGTCATCCAGACAGGAAATTATGTATTATATCTGTCAATTATATATGCTGTTTTCAGATTTTACGGAACTAAAAGCCTACTCTGAAATGGATACTGAGGAACAAACAATACCCAAACCTTATGACTGCTTCGTTGAGAGCAAGTGGATGTTCATCCTCCTCGGCTATGCTCAGGTTGACACCAAATGGTTCAAGTGCTATAAGGCACTTATATTGCTGTTCAACACTTACTATCTTGCGATGGAGTCTTACGCACTTATCAGATATCTACCTACCAACAAGGATCTGGCTATAGATGCTTTGAATGTCTGGATTTGCACCATCTGGAGCTATTGGTGTCTGGGAGCGAGGATACTCACATCGAGGTACGGCAAGAGCCAATTTAGCGAAGGCGTAGACATCACCTAGAAGTTTTAACAACTAACCATGAATGAGAGGGAGACTGAGAGTGAGAATGTGTGTGCGTGAGAGAGAGAGAGAGAGAGAGAGAGAGACAGACAGACAGACAGACAGACAGACAGACAGACAGACAGAGAGAGAGATGAAATAAATAAGTGCTTAGGTTTAGGACAACTGTTGTGAAAAACAATATTTCTGTCCATTATTTAACTATTAGAGTCATTGAACTGGTTGAGCATTGCCTTAGGGGAAATCAGGTATTGAGGTTGTACTTATGATATAATTTTCAAAACATTTCTTCAAATGTCCATCGATCCTACCTAGGAGATGACGAAAATGAGGTCCGTTCAAAATTGTATATATATATATATATATATATATATATATATATATATATATATATTTGTCTGTTAACGCTCCAGCAGTCGCAATTTTTATCTAATCGATACCAAACTCGATATTTAAAATTAAAGGCCAAGTTCGTTAAAAGCTAAAACCCGGCCAGTGGAGGGAAGGGTTAAAGGAGAATTTCGAAAATTCGAAATATCACCGTTATTATGCGTCGGTTCGAAAATTTATTAAGAATCAATCTTATTGCAAATGTAATGTAATCTTATACATGTTGTTATGCACGTTATTTCATTATCCTAATTATTATAGAAGATATTTGCTTTTTTAGTTTTCGCCCCTCAGTAAACCCTCACTCCTACCCATGCCATATAAACAATAAGCTCTTATATTATTAAGCTCATTAGTTGAAGTCTAAATACCAAATGTTGTTCTCAATGAACTTTTACGTTTCGAGACAAATGCAATGCGCGACGCATTTGGGAAATCAGCTTATAATGCAACCCCTGAATGGCGGATTTTTTTTATATAGGCATTAATTCCCTTATTTAACGGAGATCGTTGCCTAAAACTTATTTTCTTTATTATTTTGCCATCTTTAGTAATATAAGAATATTTTACTTTAGATTTGATTTTGGTGTTTTACTAAGTCTTCGAAGTATAGTGGAATAAAACAGCTTTGAAAGTAAACTTCACGAAATTCGTCTGCTATTGAAATGTTTGTAGTCTTATATTGAAATCTATATATTATTTTAGTTTAATAAATTAGAGTTGGTTTTATTACATTGATGATATACTTGTTGTTCTTTGTGACAGGTATATAAAACAGGCGCAAGACATGGCGAATGCCGGTGTATACATATATAAAGACGAAGCGATGGACGAAGGCCAGCTGGAGCTGCGGCGAGGGCTCAAAGAAGACGTACTACGGAAGTCCAAGTTCCTGGCCTGCATCTACGGGAGCGGTATGACAGGAGTTATGTTCGTCTTCCCCCTTGTCGAGTACCTGTTCTACAGGAACAGCGAGAGGCACAAGGGCTATCTATCCAGCCCCTACCTTCCGCACGTCCTCTATGTGCCCTTTGACACAGAGAGCTTCCTGGGTTTCACTCTCGCATACCTCATCGACATATACTACTGGTTCCTTTGTTGCGGTTCCGCCGTCGCTACCAACAGAATCGTAGTCAGCTTCATAGTACAAATTAGAGTCCAGCTGAAAATATTGAACCACTCGCTCAGGAATATCGAAAAGAGGGCTTACTACCTGTACGCGAAGAAGTACAATGTCTCTCACGACAAAGCTTCGATGGCAGATCTACTCCAGAAAAAGGAGTTCCAACATTGTCTCAACTTGTGCCTCAGATCCAACATAGAGCATCACCTGGCGTTACTCAAGTAAGTACAAAAGAACAGAGAACAGATCATTAAATGGTCTAAGATGATTTACCTGAAAGTCGATAGCTTGAACACATATTACAGTATTTCTTCCAGAATTTTTCTTGATCTTCTTCCTTTTCCATAAACTTCTAATTACATTTTTGGTGATAATTCATGAGTATTACTAATCAATGAATAGAGACCAACTCATAATAAAAACCTACATATTTGAATGACTGACTGACTGGTATTTTCTTATGGCCTTAGGGACAGTGGTTAATTAAAATTTGTATACTGTTTAGATTAAAAAATAAAACCTGCATAAATACCTAAATAAACTGTGTCTAGATATAAGACACCGCCTCCAGACTGTGCCTCTATTATAGTACTACAAATCTTACTTGAATAGAATCCTTTCGTTAAATGTTTTGCGATTGGTTTTACTGGAATTAATATAATGTCATTTTTTTAGACTTCTCTGTGTGATAAGGTTAACATCTAAAATACAATGAAATCGTTTGATAAACCATTCAAGGTTCAGGCCCTTAGACATTTCTAAGCGTTTTTTGAGTTTCACAAGAAAACCATAATGAACTAAAAAAATTTAATAAATAAATTTAAAATTCATGAGTTTTCTTCAATCGTTTTGTTACTATCCCATATTCTACTTATTGCTGAAAAAAAATTTTTAACCGATACACTTTAGTTTAAGAAATTTTCAGTTAGTTTATTTCAATTTCTATCTACCACATTTTGTAAACCTTAAATAATCCATAAACAACAGAAGTGTGAATATAACTCTAGAATCAGTTTTTTTTTGGTTGTGATTTTTCACAAATCCGTATTAAATTTTTTTATTTCTAACTAACCTGATATTAAATTAATTAACAAAGACAATTTTATTTCATTTCGTACTTTTTTTTGTTATTTAGAAAAGGGAACTATTTTTAAAAAATCTGAACATGAAAGCATTATTTGTTCCATTTTTGTGAGGCAAACTTTTCGTTTTGGATTTTATAATCCCCCCCCCTAGATTACCTAATTTGCATTACGGAGTTTATTGTTATATTATTGAAAATGGTTTATTTTATAATTCATTTCAGATTCAAGAAGGCCTGCCAACCTTATAATGGCTGGAGTCTACTGAATCTTTTCACTATCACTGTCTTCATATATGCTACCTCTTTGTATGGGTTATTCCAGGTAATACTATTCTCAGCAATTCCAACTCCAAATCTAATATTCTCTTCTTTTCTTTTTTTCTTTTTTTTTTTGGGTACATTGTTTGATTCAGAGTTACGAGCAGAAGACGCAGTATCGAAGCTAGAAGTATCACTAAATCTTGGAAATAAAACATGGGACACACAGTTATTGAATAAACTAAGCTACTTCTCTTGGACAATAAATAAAATAGGTATCCATGATACAAATAAGTCTAGTCGAAATGCAGCTCCGTTCTGCCGTGGAGTCTATTGCATTTTCCATCGATTCCGGGTTTTAGCCCTTATAAAGACGCATTGTGAGTAATGTGTTGTATTTTGCCATTTGTATACGACACAAGAGGATGGAAACGGATGAAGGTGTACCAAGCCGTTAGGCCTTAACCGACCCCTCACCCTCTCCTAACCTCGAGGCCTATTGAGAAGGGATGGAAGAATCCAAACACTAACTACTCTCGGAAATTCAGATAATCGAACGATTGAAATGAGAAGTATATTGTCGCATGTGACCGAAGGGGTTAAGAAGCCCTTTCTTTAATCATGTCTAACACTTTCACTCCGAGAACTTAATAAAGACCAACACGTTTGTGACCAAGAACCGCGAGCGGACCTACGCGCCAAACTTCAGTTTCTAACCTGATTGCTGGCGACGGGTTCCTCCGCCAACCCCGTGCTGCCAGTATGGTCTGATACTCTAAGAGGCATAGACTGCTAGTATGCTCTGGGACGTACCACCTCTACGGTACTCTCTTTAACCCCCCCCCCCCAATTATGGCGATGGAGGTACACCTCAACCATACCCCGGGGGGTTTTAACGTAATTAAATGATGAATCTAAATGCAAAAACTGTTAAAAGCTCAATAAAGGTTCAAATTATAATGACGGAGATATTTTGGATTATATGTTTGAACCCCATTCCCCACTCGTACACTTTGACCAAAATAAATAATTTTATATATCAGTTTTTAAGAGACTTTCTGTAATTCCTTGGTGAATTAAGTATATGTTGTGGCATTGAATATTTGAATTTGTAATTTACTTTCCATAAATTGGTCTTTAAATCTATACTCTAATGATAGTAATGATTAATGTTAATGTTTTACCTGTTTTAGAAACCACCACTCACCGGAGTAATAAACTATGCTGGAACCTTCGTGGTGGAGCAATCTCACACTTTTCTGATCTGTTTCTCTGGAGAAGAAGCTAAGCAAGAGGTACATAAGATAGAGAATGAAAGTTAGAGTTCCAATGCAGTGAATTGATTTTAGCATATTACCGCACTAGCGGACACAATATTGGCCTTCTCGTTGCCAACCTCAACTAAGTTCGTTAACGGCTAAAATCGGACCAGAGGGACGGGGACGTTTAGCGGGGTAGAATTTTGAAAATTCAAAATATTTCCGTTATTGTATGTTGGATCTATAAAGTTTATGTAACTATTCTTATTGCATATTTAATTTTCTATAAATGTGCCATATCATAAATATTAACCAAGGTATATGGGCTTTTTGTTTTCTGCTTTCAGTAAACCCCCACTCCTACTTATGCCATATTAACAATAAGCTGTTTTATCATGAACTACTTGATTCCAAGGTTAAATACCAAATATGGTTTGCATTGCGCTTGAGATACATGGAAATATATTGTGATGACATCATCGATTAAGAATTTTCGTTATTTACTACAAAATATTTATTTTATCTATACCATCCTCAATATATAACCGTTTCAGTAAACAGTGAAAATTTAGAGAGGAGGAATTCGAAAGTTCAATATTAAAAGTCAGATCGTAAGATATTATATATTCAATCTTGTTATGCCATTGATATTCTACAATTATTGTTGTATGTATTTTTTCGTAAATCAAGTATTTATCGCTTCCATGTTTTCAGCCTTCAGTAATCCACTCCCCCTCCCCCAACTTTTACTCATCGGTTTTTTTTACATAGAAATAGAGAATTTGTGGTGAGATGAGATCACAAGCGTGTTTTACCAGTAATCGGAAAATCTGTTTAGTTTACGCAACCCCTGTGTGACGGACTTTTTAATTAATGAATTTTCAAAAGGAATGCCTCATCAACAGGTACTCCTTGCACAAGAAATATAAATAGCTACCTAATTCTCAAGGTATTAATAGATTTACAGCTGCAATTTGTGCATTGTCAAGGCCGGAAGATAGTTAACTCTAGAAAGGATATGATTTCACGCTCCTTGACAGCGGGCGTTTAGAGTGACCCTCGCTACTAAGCGGTTCGAATCTGGCCTCATGGAGATGATTTTCTTAAAGTGATGGCCTAGCTTCTTAAATTCCTACTCCATCAGTCGTTATTCGAAAATAACCGTTCAAACAACCGTCAATTAGCCCTAGTGTCATAAAACTCCGTCACGCAGAGGCTGCGTTAACTAAGCAGGTTTCTCACGTGCGTCACTTATATGCATTTATCCCAAAACGTTGAAGTTCAATGTGAACAATATTTGGTACTTAGGCTTCAAGTAATGTGCACCATAATGGCCAATGTTTCGATCCGACAAATAATTACGAATATATTAAGAATTTTCGAAATGCTTTCCCTAAGGGAAATCTAAAATAGTTACGTTGGTCCTGACTTAATTTCCATTATCACTTGTCTTCTTCCCATCGTTTCCGATTATTATTTACCGCTCTTGTCCAAACAATCAAGTATTAGCCCAACCACGTTCAGACAAGACTCCTGTCATATTCACCATATTCCCTAAGCAATTTTGAAACTATAGGTTTCAAATAGCTTGACCATGAGGGATACGTGCATTTCCTGAACGCCTGAAGAACCCCATATAAACAAGACATAAAATTTAAGCTCTTTATGAGTTGCTTAGATAAATAGTAAATGAAAGTGGAAAACCCTTGATGAGTAGTAAAGATTTATTTATTTTTGTTTTTGGAAAATAAAATTACATTTATGTTAGTCTTGAAATTAAAAACAACACTCTGCAGAGTGCACCGGCAGAGTTCAGGCCAGTAGCATCACTATAGGCACGCCCTACGCTCTGGCGCTCTGAGGATGGGACGGGGGGAAAAAACTGTTATTATAATGAATTAACCATTATTCTATTTGACACAGAGTGAGACCCTCTTCGAGGTCCTATACGACACGCCTTGGTACAAGTATAATAGAGACTTCAAGCGATCCCTTCACATCATGCTCTCCAATACTGTCAACCCGTTGTTCGTAGAGTCAGAACTTCTTAAATTCTCTGCCTCAATGGACTCCTACGGAGAGGTAAATATACCATAGTCATAATAAGTATTTCACCTTATTTGCCATATTAATAAGATAGACATTAAAAAAAAAAACAGCAATTCTCTCGCGGAAATAAGTGTAGCCCAACATCTTCCGTGAGAAGCCATGGACCGGCATCCAAATCTGTATTACTTCCAAATAAGAAAGATATAGTCTTCCTGCATAAAAACTTTCTTATAGCGACCGCATCGGTGGCATTCAGGCCTTTATTTTTAAAAAAATGAAAAAAATCAGTAAAGGGGGTTTGTAGCAGTCAACTTACGAAGCATTTCTCGAGCAGGTTTTGATTTCCTTTTTTCTTTAATACGAGGCTGGGGATGTCACTGATCTGGTGAAACCCTTCGTTATAAACAAAGAATTTATGCAAGAAGACGTCATATTTCTTCTCCCGAAGCGCTAGATATTGCAACATTAACTCAAGATTAAGCTGTTTCACTCATTACACCAAATAAGGTCCCCTAGTCAAAGGGTTCCTCTCCTTGTCTAAATTCTCGTTTACAACATGTCAGTGGGGCAAGACTGGAGGGTAGATTGAAGTTGTAGTCTGCATACTGATACTTGCTAATAGTCTATCATTAGTCAGCTTATGAAGCACTACAGGCTACGGAGGGATGGCTATCTAACAACTCTGGCCTTGAATAAAATTTTCTCCACTCATGCCCTTATTGGTGTGAATGGAATTTTCCTCGTGATGTTTATATTGCTGGATGGTCTGATGCAGAAGGCAATGGGAAACCACTACCCTTATGACCCTCTTATTCCCTTGTTCGGTCCCATGAAAATTAGGCTTACCTGTTCACGAGACCAATTATCAGGTGTAGCCTTATTATTATAGTAATTATTTCTGAAACAGAAGTCGAAACCAAATTTTTCATTTATGATAATTTTGACGTTTGCGTACGTCCTAGAAACGAAAACTTTCTGCGTGATAGCTCTCTTAAGGGTGGTCAAACAAAGGCTTCGCCCAGAGCTGCCCACAACTTTTAGGAAAATGGACGATACATATTTACATATACCCATCTCCTATAATATATCCATCAAAAATATTTTTTCTGCGCCCTCTCATCCAGTATCCGCAGAGCCAGGGCATCCGTGACAACACCACTTGTTGAAGCTCCTCATCAAAACTAAAGAGCACATAATATCCTGTTTTAGTGATAATTCATTTAATACTTCCTATTGGAGATTCAAATCAATCCACTAAGTTTCGAAAAGAATGAGTTCTACTTTTCATAAACATCAATAATTGACCTTTTTTACTCTGAGTATTGTCCTCTGTTCCGAAATCAATGTGTTTATTCTATTGGTTGATTGTTTTTGTTTCAGCTCCTTTCCGCAGTGTACAAAGTGATGAATATTTGGCGATCTTCAGAGAGCATCCAATGAAACACTTCTCCCAGGCTTCCACATCTTTTGCCATTGTACTATCGAGCCTCAACATTATCTAGAGTGTCTGGGTTTTCACGCGTTTTACTTATTTCTCTTATGATAATGGCATGCCTCAAAAGAAAACCGTGATAACTCTGGCCGTTAGTTTATTATTAAACATACTTCAGAAATATAGTTTAGTTCAAGGGAAAAAGATTAATACACATTTGAAATACACGAAATCAATGTTTTTCTAAAGGTCGTTAATCTGAATAGAACTAACGCCACTCAAATAGAAATTAACCAATCTAAAAAGTTGATGAAGATATATAGTGAAACAGCTATGGAAACCGTATGGAAAACTTTCAGAACTAGTTAATATTCAGGGGGAGTAGGGACGGTTTACGGATGGTAAGAAGCCAGGACAAGAGATCATGTGGTTTATGGATAGTACAAAAATAGCAGTTCGTTTGAATAGCGGGGAGTAAAATTGATTGCCTAAATCAAAGATAACACGTAAATAAAAGATAGCACGTAATAGAAGGCAGTCATTCCCTTTAGCTTGTGGATTAATGGAAACAAGACAGCCAAATCTTAATCTAAAGAACAGATCTACATTTTTACCCCGTTAACTATGAACTCCAAGTCAGATAATTGTAGATAGCTGTCACCAGTAAGTTAAGGATTGCTTGTCAGAGCTGTTACCTGTTCCCGTAATTTATACGACAAAGGAGACAACTCTGACCGTACGCCGGGAAACGAAACAGCCTAATGCCAAGGATTGGTGGTGAAGGACCTACCGAGACAGGTGGTGAACAGTACAAAAGATAGACTCCTTACCTCGTCAATAATCAACAGTATGTCACACAGGTTTTTGTGTTTGACAACCAATGTTTTGGTTGGCTTGACAGCAAGCCATGAAGGACATTGGTATGAAAGTGGTACTCGTATTGCCCCAAATGAAGTCATTCACACGAATAGACAATAATAATTGTGGATAATAATATAAAAAAAAGTTTATCAAGAACAATTCTAATCATAGAAAGATGGATAAGTTTTCTATATGAGGTCTTAATAGTTGTTGACAGTGGTACGCCAATTTGACGACCAAGAGGTGACATCTAAAAGTTCTACCTTTGGCACCGCGGTAGTATTCTCTGAGGTTTTTGCAGTTATTGCCCCGAAGAAAGCTTATTCTCGCTTTGAGATCTTGCTGGAACCCCGAAATTGTCTGGAACCAGTACATCCCGAAGGTCGAATTTGCAAATGTATGTCGCATCCTGAAGGACTAGGCTTCGTCACTTTATGAGATAACTTGCCAATTGTGCCCTAGTCGAATAATGCCAGAACATAATGACCGAAAAGATCCAGGCCCACGAGGTATTGGGACAAAACTGTTTTAGAAGATTTCCCTTAAGGGAAATCAGCTATTGAGGTCGAATTTAGATTTGTGTCCCAAACGAAATTCAGTAAGGTGAGAAAACGGCAAAACCAGAAAGTTGAGATAAATCGAATGGAAAATCGTCAAACTAGCATTTGCAGATCATTTTGTAAGTGTTCAACTTCCCTTTGAAAGGAGTGCGATCAGGTTATTTTGGAGAATATGGGATTTTTTAATGGTTTCAGCAGTAGCATATTTATTATCGATGAATGTAAAAAGCTTGGGGCAAAGACGCAAGAGCCTAATGCATGCAAGTATTCCCTTTATCGCCTAATATTAAAAAAAAAAAAATCAAGTTTCCGTTCAATAAAACTTGGGATTAATTTGATGCCGTCTGCTCACAAATAATACTGAGAAACATATCACTACTATAATTCTCTCTCAAGTGGTTGAGTTCAAGACTAGAATTCCACCCGACCCTTAGATCGCTTTGTGGTGTTCCCAAACATGCGCGTTTAGAAAGTAGTTCAAACGTAGGCTAAATTGACTGGGGTGTTGTTCAACGTATTTAATATTTATTTTTATTTGTATATGGTTTGTATAACATTATGATTATGATTATTTATTCATGGACACCACATCGAAGCTGATTTGCCCTTTCAAAATTAACAGCAGGTAACAATAACAAAAAATAAAAAAAAAATACCTTAACAACAAAAATACCTTGTATAACATTAGGGAAACCGCTAGAAGATAATATCAAAATAATTGTTATGGCAGTCTGGGAGGAAGACAAATGAATGAAGAATGTCTAGAAAATTAGGTGGTATTGGATGGAATTGTACTGCAACATATATTTTGCTGTTACCCTATCAGAAATTGTCTCTTCTTAAAGCAAGAAATCGTAAAGGGTACCTCTGAAAAAGCAACAGGGCTGAGAAATCCGGACATCCAAATATATCTACCGCATTCTTGTAATATATCTTGAGGAAGTTCCTCAACTTAACATCATCATAAGTGTAACATTATTCATGTAAATAAATAAATATGTACTTATATTACTACTTCTATAACCTTTCCTAAATTTATTTTATTCTGACCGACAAGGAACTTGCCTAAATCGGCAGCAAATTTCTACAGCAAGTGACTCACCAAACCACCAAAACCTGTGCGTTGCCGTTAATTTTAACAGATTTCCCTTAAGGGAAATCAGCTGCTATTGAGGTTGTACTCATGATGAGGTTGATTTTCGAAATTTGTCTTCAAATGTCCATTGATCCTACCCAGTAGATGACGAAAATGAGGACCGCTCGAAACTGTAGATATATATATTTGTCTGTTACCGCTCTAGCGGTCGCAATTATTGTTTAATCGTTACCAAACTCGATATTTAGTCGTTATATGTAGAAAGAAAGATCAAGTTATTTAACGGCTAAAATCGGGCCGGGGGGGGGGGGGGGGGTTTGAGGGGAGGATTTTCGGAAAAGGAAAATTCGAAATATCTCCGTTACCATAGATCGGATAGAAAATTGTATAGAACCAATCTTATTGCAAATTAAATTTACTATAAATATTGCTATATACCGGAGTTAAACGGAAAGTTTAAGACTGTGTGACAGACAGTTCGTGTGACAAACGGATGAAAATCCATAACGTCGTGTGAACTAAACGTCGTGTAGTCTAGTGTATTGCTATATACATTTATTCTATATATTGAACATTAACCGACATATTTGCATGTTTCTGCTCCAAACCGCCACTTCTGATCATGTTGCATAAATAATACTCTGCTACATAATAAATCACATTATTCGAAGTTTAAATACCCAAAATTATATTGAAGAGACCATTATTATACGAGATACATGCAAATATGTCCCGGTGACCCCCCCCCCACCCCGTCTTAAGGTTTTGGACTACTAAAATTTGATTGATTGAGATAACAATTATTCTGACTCATTATTAATTACAGTACTAGATATAGTAGATAGTTCTCAATAAAATTAATATGTTATATTCTGATATATTTCAGTAATTGTTTTTCTTTCCGGTGTGAGGCGGGCAGACCTGTTTGTTTACATTTCTAACCCAACGCTTCCTGTCGGCAGGTTATTGAAATTCAATAAAACATTTCTTATTTCCGTTTGTATTTATTCACGGTGGTGTTGTGTTAGCAACATGTATATTTATCTATTACTAAACTTCACGAGTGAAATCTGCTTAGTTTACGCAGCCCCTGCGTGACGGACTTTTCTATCTTCGCGTACATTACACAATACTTCAATTCGACAAACTACGTACCCTACGGAATATGAGTCTTGGATATCTCTAAAACTGATATAGCTCTAAAACAGCCTTGTAATTGGAAAAAGCCTTTACTGGAAGTTTAAAGAAAAAGTCCGTCACGCAGGGGCTGCGTAAACTAAGCAGATTTCCCACGTGAAGTTTTACAATAGAGAAATCCGCCTAATAACAGCTGTAGTAGGAAGGGATCTCTAAACCTATTCATGGGGGACGAATAGTTCTGGAAACGGCCACCAGAGCTCTCGGCGGAGAGTCCGAAACATGGCGTGGTTCCGTCGACCACACTCACAATACAAATGCAAATATCTCGGTTAATATTCAAGATACAGAATAAATGTATATAACAATATTTATAGTAAATTTAATTTACAATATGATTGATTCTATACAATTTTTCGATCCGACGCATAATAACGGAGATATTTTGAATTTTCAAAAATCCCCCCCTCTAAACCCCCCCTCCCACTGGTCCGATTTCAGCCATTAACGAACTTGATCTCTCTTTTTACGTAAAACGCTTAAATATGAAGTTTGGTAACGATCAAACAAAAATTGCGACCACTAGAGCGTTAACAGACAAATATATATATATATATATATATATATATATATATATATATATATATATATATATATTTATATATATATATAATTTTGAACGGACCACGTCACTAAATAATTTCCTTTGCCCAGGCAAGAATCGAACTCGCCACTCTAGGTTTACCATATGAGATAAAGGTCAACGCTTTAACTCGCATGGCTAACCTGAGCCCCATATATATATATATATATATATATATATATATATATATATATATATATATATATATATATATATATATATATATATATATTTATATATATATATAATTTTGAACGGACCTCATTTTCGTCATCTCCTGGGTAGGATCGATGGACATTTAAGGAAATTTTTCAAAACTCGCGTCATGAGTACGACCTCAATAGCTGATTTCCCTTAAGGGAAATCTGCTAAAACCAAGGAAAGGATTGTAGATTATCTTACTTATATGCCCATTCCGCCGACGAACTTGCCTTTCTGGCTTCAACTGTACAGGCGTCAGAAACAGGTAATGCACATTTTCAATGTTTAAAACCCTGGAAACAAAATACAAACCCTCAAAACTTTTGAACGCCCCCCCCCCTTGAAGAAAATGCAATCAGAAATGTTGTCAACGCCTTACAAAGATTGGTTTTATGCCCTTTTATAATGATTATTTGCCTCAAAATGCATCAGTTACAGAAATAAGCAATGAAGTTTAACATCAAGACATTTTGTACAATGCAATAAATAACATTTTCAAGAAATAAATAAAAACACGAAACCCATTTTGATACCCAATTGGAAATTTGACAGGAGAGGTGGATACAGTTTATACAAGAAAAAGTATAACATTACTGACAATACTGATAAATACTTTGGTACTTGTGTATTATATCCACCACATTTTAGTTCCACGCTAGAATGCGCTACTGAAGTGCGACGCTAGCTCTCCCAGGCTAATGAGGTTATCTTTTGTCATAGATGCGTTTGCTGTTTAGAGTTTCTTAGTCCTTTAAAAATGCCTCTTTGGGATTTGCCAACGACTGAAGAAGACGCTGTTAAATATTTACATGAGAGGAATATTTTGGCTATCAGAAGAGTGTTCTAAATCACACTGTATGAAGCTTTATAGTGGAAAAAAAGTCTTTTTTGGAAGTGTAATGTAAGAAAGTGTGGTGAGCAAGTCGGCGTTCGGATTGGCACTTGGTTCGAAGGAAGTAAAATTCCATTTTGTAATGCATTGAAGTTCATTAACTGCTGGTGCGAAGTATTGACATCTGTCAATTTTTGCCAAAAACAACTCAAAATTTCCAACAAGACTGCTATTGATTGGAACAGTTACATGAGGGAGTTGTGTCCTTAGATATGAAGAACAGTATTTCCACACATTTCCCGCCTAAATGTGAATAAAATGTTTTATTTTTAAAAATTGTGTTTTCTTTTATTTATCATTATAATCCCGTAGAAGGTTATGAGGTAAGTATAACCTCCCTTGCGGGCAATGAATCGTACTACTTAAAACAGTAGCGCACTCTAGCGTGGAACTAAAATGTGGTGGATATAATACACAAGTACCAATACTTTTTTCTAAGGGATCTCTTGACGGTAAAGCTACAAGATTCTGATTTAACGAAAACATTGTCTTAATGAATGTCCTGGATACCATTAGTCTGTCGGTCAATTAAATTATTGTGCCTCAGTGTTGTAAATTAATAAAGAAAAAAAAAACTAGATTCAAACCCTTTTAACATATATTTAAAAGACTATTATGGGGAATATTTAATAGCATGGGCTGCGTAAACTAACCAGATTTCCCACGTAAAGTTAACCTAATAGAGAAATCTCCCTACGAATGTGCCGAACAGTTACGGAAACGGCCGAACTAGCTTTCGGCGGGAACGAATAAAAGCGACCATATCTCGTCCGTTACACTTAATAAAATGCAAATATCTCGGTTAATATTCAATATAGAGAATAAATGTATATAACAATATTTATAGTAAATTTAATTTGCAATGAGATTTATTCTATACAATTTTTTGATCCGACGTATAGTAACGGAGATATTTCGAATTTTCGAAATTCCCCCTCTAAACCCCCCCCCTCTCTCTTTGTATGAACTTGATCTTTATTTTTACATAAAACGAATAAATACCGAGTTTGGGGCGATTAAACAAAAATTGCGTCCGCTAGAGCGGTAACAGGCAAATATATATATATATATATATATATATATATATATATATATATATATATATACATAAAAATGTATGCATACACATAAAACATTTAAAAGCAATAATTTTTTACCTGGTGGGCTGACCCAAACGGGTACCCTCAAAATGGGGGCAGCTAGTTACTTGTTTTGTGTGTGTGTTTATATATATATATATATATATATATATATATATATATATATATATATATATATATATATGGGGCTCAGGTTAGCCATGCGAGTTAAAGCGTTGACCTTTATCTCATATGGTAAACCTAGAGTGGCGAGTTCGATTCTTGCCTGGGCAAAGGAAATTATTTAGTGACGAAATTCATTAAATAACGTCCTAAAATCCCACCCTGGCTAGAAAAGGGTGGTAACCTGTAGATAACCCGTCCCGATTAGCCTAAGTTGCAAAAAGTGGACGTTAATAAATAATAATAATAATAATATATATATATATATATATACAAACACACACACACACACACAGTTTTGAACGGACCTCATTTTCGCCATCTCCTAGGTAGGATCGATGGGCATTTGAAGAAAAATTTCGAAAATCGCGTCATGAGTACGACCTCAATAGCTGATTTCCCTAAAGGGAAATCTGCTAGTAAAGATAAATTTATAAAAAAAAAAAATATGCAGTTGATTACATATGTTAAATACACAAAAAGTCCGTCACGCAGGGGCTGCGTAAACTAAGCAGATTTCCTATGTGAAGTTTAGAAATACAGAAATCTGCATACTGGTAACACAACACCACCATAAGTAAATACAAACGGTAATGAGAAATCTTTCAGTTAATTTTAATAAACTCCCAACTGAAACGGCTTCTGAATTATAAGAATAATTTATATTTTAATAACTCAAATTTTAGTAGTCCATGAACTAAAGAGGGGGGGGGCGGATGAACAGAACGTATTTGCTTAAATCTCACAAAGTAAAGAAGGTTAGAAACAACAGGTTAGGTTAGAAGCTTCCGCCAGAGCCGAGACTTACGAAAACGGCCGAACAACACCCGACCACAGACTTCATAAAAATGCAAATATCTCGGTTAATATTCAAGATAGAGAATAAGTGTATATAACAATATGTATAGTAAATTTAATTTACAATAAGATTGGTCCTATAACCCCCCTTCCACTGGTCCGATTTCAGCCATTAACGAACTTCATCTGCCTATTTGCATAAAACGTTTAACCCTCCGTCGGGCGCACCTCTGGACGAAACAAAATCGGGCGCACACGGCCTGAGAGGCCGCCCACATATTTTAGCCCCCCACTCCCCATCTAATTAATTTTAATTTAAAACGCTGGTAGGACAGAATTTGCTAGGATCTAAGGAAAGCAAATATGCTATTTAGTACGTAAAATAATAACTTTATTAAAATAGAATGAAGCTTAAACTAAAACAAGTAAAATTGATAAGGCGCATTCGGCCTGAGAGGCCAGAGTTAGACTAGCACTTATTTTTCAAGATATCGACGAACTTCTTTACAGAATAGCATTAATCTTAGTAAAAGAAACGATTGCAATAGATATATCATGAAAAAAACTCATCTTTGAAATTAAGGAGCAATTGGGCGCAGTCGGCCTCACAAGCCACCTAGGGACCAGACGGGCTGGATGAAGGATGGCAATAGACTGTAGTAGGAGATTCTAAGCATGAACACGAATCAGGAAACTACTGGGAATGGCGGCTCACAGGGGAGGCAGGATGAGGCGGGGCATCAAAAAATAGGGTTTCCTGGCCTGCGCCCGACGAAGGGTTAAATATCGAATTTCGTAACGATCAAACAAAAATTGCGACCGCTGCGAGAGTGTGAACAGACATATATATATATATATATATATATATATATATATATATATATATATATATATATAAACATATTATAAATCACTCACTTAGCAAGCCTAAAATAATTGACAACAGCTATAAGAAAGAAGTATTCTGTATAAAAGCAGCGTAATGGTTATATCCTTTTTGTTTGCAAAGGGGAATAAAATCTTTACATTACTAAAATTGAATCAATCAGATTACAGACTGTTTCCATCTCGCTATTATGTTAATTTTTGGTAAAATGTGATCAAAGTCAAAAGAAATAATACTGTTCCTAAAATAAATAAGTGGACGTTAATAAATAAATAAATAATAATCTGCTGTTTACTGATTGTCCTTGACACAGCGGAAAGAGCCCCCTCTCCAATCAAATATTTCCCCCTGTGCGAACCCACGTATGGGATATCTCAATGGACACAGGTAAAAACTAAAAAAAAAGTTTATGCAATTTCAATTTATAATGATAAGTATTCAATAAGTAGATAATCAAAAATTAGTTTAATTTCTTACATCATGTGATAATATGTACGTTTGAATTTTTCAATTACTATTATTTATAAACTAGTAATATTAATGGTAGGTTAATTTTATTTCTACAAGGAAATATTATCGGTTGAAAATCTGCATTTCTAGTTTGTTTTTTTCTGAAACTAAAAGGGAAATTTTGTGAAAGTGTCTGCCTACACTGACTACACACTTAGACGTAGCAGGTTGTGTTTAGAATTTGTCGGTGTAGTGTTTTTAAGTACTGTTAGTATGTTAAATTGAGTTCACAATTGATAATAAACTTCTCTCATGATAAGTAAATGATGTTCAAGTGGCATTTTAAGACTCATTCATGACCGGTCTATTACTTTAACTTACAACGCTTTTTTTTTTTTTTTTGTATCTATGATTTACCTTACCCTCTTCTTGAAGTCGGCTGCGTAAGTAGAAACATAATTTAAAAGGAAATCAGGAGGAAGATATGTTTGAAGTGCAATAAATCTGGGTGTCAAGTACAAAGATGCGCTTCTGAGCCAATTGTTTGGTGTTTGTTAATTACTTTATAGAGTTTTCTGAGAGTATATTGTATTATGTGGTCTGGAAATATAGGAGGGCAAGGGGAGTCCTACCCTACACAGTGGGCTCTTAACCCTAGCACCCAATATCTTCATATGCCCCCGGAACAAGGTAAAATCTTCAAATCCGCTATCACCTGAAGACTTAATATCATCTCATTTGGATCCGATCATTTGCATTTTATCAGCTATCAAACCTGTTCATTCTAATCCGTAGTTGACTGGGCAAGCTTGGCGCAGCAATGGATCAAGATGAAAGAAGAAGCTCCGCAGATGGAGAAGGAGCAAGGAGAGGCACCAATGGATATTACAAAGGACGAAAGTATTCCACCTGCACCAGCTCCACCATCGGTTACTCCTGCACAGGCCCCAGTTGTTCCTAGCCCTCCTGCCTGGCCTGCTGGCCAAATTCAAGCTGGTTAGTATGATATATGTATTATCCTAATTGTGTTTTAATTGCTTGACAGTCCAAGTCTGAAGAAGGGTTAAATACTATTCTTTAATGTCAATAAAACCTTATCAAGCCTATAAATATTCTACTTTTTAATCAAATTTTTAATTTATATTTTAATTTTTATATTGCTACTGATAACAATTATATAAAGCAAGAACAAATGCTCTGTGGAGGTTACAGTATCATGGCAAAATTGGAATTGTAACTCCAAATGGGGGTATTTTCATTATTCATGTCATCTTTTAACTTATTTTCAATTTTTCTAGTCTTCTAAATATGTGTTGATTGTATCTTTTGCTTATCATTTTTATAACATGTCATGGTGTTTTTTCCAAAAGGAAATAAGTTACTTGTTAATTTTTGAAAGATTTGTTTGTGTAGATTATTTTCTCTCTGTAAAATATTATAGGAGTATTCATATAACAAATGCAATATTAATTTATCTGAATTTTACATGTGCTATCCTGTTAAAGTGTTATTTTCTAAAATAATGTTTTTCTTGTTCTTTAACAATGAATGATAAATGCCTTAAAGTAACCTGTCTTTATATAGTTAATCAAATGACACTTCTGTTTGCAAACCCTAGAGAGGGTTTAAATCATGGGTCCTATGGGACTTTAAGCCTGTCAGAATGTCAATACTTTAGTACATTTAATATAGTAGTTGACAGGTTGAATGATTGTAATTTAATAATTGCTGTTTCTAAATGCCTATTACCTTTCATATTCTACCAGTGTAAACAAAGAAGAACAAATTTCTTCTCTTTCTTAGATGTTTAATTTAAACTGTTTTAAGAACTCAATGAATTAGCTGCCTAAGAAGATTTTGGCTTGAGAGTTTTTAGTTGTAGTTGTTCTATCACTATAGAGGTTTTATTCACATGATTGACAGCAAGCAACATTAAGGTGTTTGCTCTCCATAGTGTCTAATTTGTTGATGTAGACACTTTATTAACCGTTTTAATTGCCCATCCTGTTGACAAGAAAAGACAACCAGCTCACATCATGTATCATATAAGAATATTGTAACTGTCAATGGCCAAAACATTCTGAATATGGAATGACCAAAACATTCTGAATATGGAGATAATTCAGATAAGTATGCTGCTGTAGGATTATCCAGAACCATGTTTTTAGTGAGTAGGAAATAAACCTTTCATAATTTTTTTTACTTACCTTCAATTTATGTGCTTATCTCATGATACATAAATCTATTAATCAATGTTTAAGTTAGTGAAGAGCAGATGACTAATTCTATTCTCCTAACTGCATTCCTGGGAAAATGTCAAAAGTTTGTTGTCAAGACTGTCTGGTCTTGATGTTGATATCTCTTCTATCTCATTGCGAGTTTTCAGTCGTTCCCGGCCATTTTGATCAGGCAACTTCTAAGTGATTTGTTTTTTGTGTTTAATTTAATTTGGGGGTACTGCAGCTCCCTAAATGCCTTAACTGTTTTGAACATCATATCATGTATACACTCAGTGTAGGCTTTATCCTATCTTTCATCTCACTTAATTCATTTCTATTTATTGTTTACTATATTACATGCAGTCACAATTTTACAGAAGCAGAGCTGTCAGATTTGTAATTACAGTTAACAGCACTGCCCTTAATCTCATTTTTTTCTAAGAATAAAATACTGAAAAAGTGTAATTAGTATATTTACCCTATGCTATACCCCTCGAAGGGCCTGGACTCCTGCTGCCTTCACCATACTTCAATCGTTCCCGACCAGGCTCCTTTAATTACAGATACCTAACATAAGAAAATCCTACTCCAGATCATGAAAGCACTGTTGCCTGGGTCGAACTCATTTTCTACTTCCTTCAGATGGCCATATTGCATACCCATTGGTTGTTAATGTAAGATTGACTATGTATGTATGAACCATTACATGTTTGTACATACAATAAAATGTATTTCTATCTTAATTTATCACTGAATATACTGTCATTTCAGTTTTTGAAATTCTACTATATTAGATTGAACATACATATTTTAAAATGTTTTTCGTAGGAGGTGCCGATGGGAGTGCATGGTGGGGTTGGAGCCAGGCGAGTGGTAGCACTAGCTGGAGTTTGCCGACTACTGCTGCAGCTTATTCAGCACTACCTACCGCTGACCCTACTACTGCAGCAGCAGTTCCCGCAGGGACACCAGCCTTTCCGTATACACCAGCCCCACCTCCTGCACCTGAATATGTTCCTCCTCCTCCTACTGTCTCGGTGAGCTCATAAAAAAACAGCCATTCCTTTCTGTCTTAGTCATATCCTTTTCAAAATTTATCCAGCTCTATATTTAAATTTACGATTAGTGGTGGTTACTTTATCATGCAGTTTCATTTACTAACACTTAGATAGTGATTACACAATTTAAGTCTAATAATGACTTTATATAGTACAAATTGTAATATTTTCAAATATACCACTTTATTTCAAAGTGATACAGTACAATAATCCATTCGTCTGTTTTACATGTGTGAATTTTTATCATATGTTGTATACAATGTATTGATACACCACAACTCTCCCCTTTAAAGAAACTGGGAAAACCACTTTGTAGCGCCTTCCTTGGTTAATCGGTGCTAGAATCTACGGGGCTGGTATTCCTGGGATTGTTCAGCACACTGAATGCCATCATTCTCCTAAGCCCATGATATAACGATCACAAAGTACCACCTTTAGTTCAGCCCCAAAGTCACAATCAAACGCTAAACCAGTAATGAGGGCCATATAACCAAAATTTAATTTCTAGCCAGTCATTAACTCTTTCATTATTTTCTTTAAAACTTTTGTTAAATTTATGTCTGTTTGCAAACTTGGATTTCCTAGATATAAAATGTTGATCAAGACCTCCTAAATGTGTATCACAAGGTGAGACTTGTATTGACAAATTCTTCACTAGCCTTTTTACGCTCCTCGCCTACAATATGATTACACAAAAAAACACTGATGTAACTGCATTTTAAAAATAGTCCACTCTGTTTTTAATGTAAATTCTCTTACATGACCAATAAAATTTTGGTAACTCACATTTTCCCTTTTTTCTGTACTATTTGGAGGACTCTTCTTCTCCCGTCCTCCCATTATTTTTTAATCCTCATCGCCAATGTAATATATTCGAATACACCACTTTATTTCATAGAAATACAATACAATAATCCATTCATTTGTTTTACACATGTGACTTTTTAATCACACGTTGAATACAAGGTATTGATAAACCCCACAAATCTAAATATATTATAAATGTTTATATGATGTAGAACTCTGCAAAGTTGGAAATTGTGTGTTCTTTTCTCAATCCACATACTGTGTAAGATTATTGTTTATTTGAAAAATGGCTTTGTTCTCAGTTAGATGAATTTTTGCACACTCTATCTTCAACTGGTGTTGAGGAAACCATTTTATGTGAATCAGAATTTATCCAACCTCAAAATGTTTTACACATTTCAAATACTATGTTAGACTATGTGAATGCCTATTCACTGTTGTGAATAACACATTAAACAAAATATATCAATTAGTTTTTTAAAAAAAAAGAACCTGGAAAATTAATATTAGAAATATTATTATCTTTAGTTATCAAAAATATACTGGTTAAATTTAAATAGCTTATGCTAATTTCAAATAGATGATATGTGTGCGCGTAAGTATATTATCTTTTTTTGTTTTTTTCTCAGGGGTATTGGGGCAATGACGTGAGAGTGCCTGGTGTAAAGGATGATGTCCACTCTTGGGACACTAGGAATAATAAAAAGCATAATGCAGCACCTGAACCTGTTCCGGAATTAGGTTTGTTTTCTTTATTATATAGTTCAAGTAATAGAGGAGAGAGGAGCTTAGAGATTATGGGTTCGTCTATGAATATCCATCGTACCTTTGAGCCTGATTATGTGTAATACTATAACCATGTAGAATTTGAGTGTCTTAGACCACTCCACTCATTGTGGTTCTTGTGAACTACGCTTCTTCAAATTCAGAAGGCTGAAATCCTCAAGTTTTATAAACCATTTTATCATTACAATGTCTTCTAATAAGGGAATCTAATAAGTTTGTTCACTTTTTTCCTTCTTGTTAATCCTAGTTTTGCTATGTTGGTTCTGTCGAACTGAAAAACTTTTTTAATTCTAAAGAATTCTTTTTACTTAAATAATGATATTTCTCTTTTTCTCTCAAGATTGTGCTATTATTATTTTTTTCATCTTTTTATCATATAGGAAGGTGTTTTAGTGCCTCAACTTATAATATAGTTCTAAATATTAATTTTCTATAATTAAAATTGATAATTTGTTTTGTTATTGTGTTATTTATTTACAATCACTTTATGCAACTATGACTAATCGGGATGGGTTATAGGAACGGTTACCATCCTTTTCTAACCTTAGTGGGACCACGGATTTTATTTAATGAGTTTGGCATTAAATAAATTCTTGTTGCCCAGGTGGGAATCAAATCCATGACTCTAGGTTTTCCAAGTTTATTAAGATTAAGACCAATGTCTTAACACTCATGACTAACCTCAGCCTCTTTTTTTTTGTATTGTATTGATCACGTGTGTTTTTATTTAATTTCATTAACGTGTTTGGTTATTTCATTATATTTATTATTAAATGAATAAATTATTTTGCTATATATTTGCTAATGGAGCTATTTCAGTTTTTAATTTCTATGCAGATAAGAAAAAATATTTTATTTCTAAACTCCTTTAACATTTTCAATTTTAAGATGCTGCAAAAAGAAGACAGCTCCCAGCTTGGATTCGAGAAGGACTTGAAAAAATGGAACGAGAAAAGCAGAAGAAAGCAGAGAATGAAAGGCTGGAGCGGGAAAGACGAGAGGCAATGATGATGAGGCCACAAGGATTGGAAGAAATTCCACCTCGGCTTGACAGCAATGGCTATGAGCAGCCGCCAAAAAGCAAATTTGTAAGGGACATCATTTTATAATGCTACTAATAGCTGTAAATCTGTTGTCACACACACAAAGTGAGTGTGGGTGTGTGTGTGTGTACAATTCAAATATGTAAATTGGAATATCTTTAATGTATTACTGTATATATTATTATTATTATTTATTCATGTCCCTTTTCGGCTAATTCGGTGGTGTTATCTATAGGTTACCACTCTTTTCTACCCAGAGTGGGACTAATGATATTATTTAATGGGTTGTCACTCAATAAATTTCTATCACCCAGGTGGGAATTGATCTCGCTACTCTAGTTTTACCATGTGAAAGAAATTATTATGAATAAATAAATTTTTAAAAAAAATTATTTTAAAGAAATTACGCGAGGCTTATTTCTTGGCTATTTTTATTTTTATGAGTACTAAATTTGTGTATAGGCCTCATAGACCTTTACGACTCAATTCTATGATTGAACATATCCACCTCAATGCAGGTGGATACCTGTTAATAATCTATATTTTATAGATTATATACCCAATTGGATTTACCAATAAAGATAAGGATAAATAAAAAACAATATTTAAAGGTGCAACAAAAATATAATAAATCTATATTAAATATTTATAATTAACTAGCTCAGATACCCGGCTTCGCTCGGGAATTCATTTGAGGCTGAATGTTGATGGTATTTTTTTGGCAAGGCTTTATTTAGTCCCTAGAAATAGTATGGCTTTTTATAAGGAAGGCGTTAGTGCTAATACAAATACTGAGTGTTTTATTTAGTTCGGTTGAGTCTTTTGTGCCAAATAAAATTTTTCACTTCCGCTATAATTTATAGCGTATATCTCGTTTATAATTCGGTATACGAAAAAAGTGTATATAACAAAAGTTACTCTAAAGAGCAAAATAAACAACTTTTGTTATGTTCATATTTGCCGATAAACCAATAGGAAACGAAATATCGCTATTTTTAATTTCTTGTTTCCCTTAAAACCCCCACTCCTGCCCGTCCCTAGAAATGTTGGTATGGCTTCTTATAATGAAAGCGTTAGTGCTAATACACATACCGAGTTTTATTTATTTCGGTTAGGTATTTTGTCCCAAATAATATTGTTGACTCCCGCTATAGTCATAAGCGTATAACTCACTTAAACTTCGGAATACGATGAAAGTGTTTATGACAAAAGTTACTTTAAATAACAAAATAAACAACATTTGTTATGTGCATATTTGCGAAAAAACAAATAGAAAACGAAATATCGCGACTTTTAATTTCAGGCCTCCCTTATAACCCCCACTCCTGTTCGTCTCAGAGAAAATTAATATAGCCTATCTCTCAAGTTGGACCAGACTGCTCACGGTGTGCCAATTTAATTTAAAATCGGTTAAGTAGTTTAGGAGTCCATCGCGGACCAACATCGTGACAGGAGATTTATATATATTAAGATTAACCCACATGTAAAATTAAGGATTTAATTTACAATTTTATTATTGCTGTGGATTAGAAATATTAGCAGATGCAAGATGAGAGAGAGAGTTTTATTTCATTCATATTTAAACTGCAGACTAAAGGAAGGTTTTACAATACCCTGGTGCTTCCCAGAGATTCTGCTGGGGTCGGCTCATTGCGTAGAAATGTCTTCTTTATTGTTCTCTGCATGTTACCGCATTCTTCAATCTCCAAATATTATTACTCGTACCGTGCTGAAAATTTAATTATGACAAAATGATTCCCTGTTGGCTTCTCGCCAAGTGCACTTTTCCCATTGAGGGTCCTGGAAATGGCTGCTAGAAATATTCTATTTGAGTACTCAAAGACAAAGAGGTGTGCCTTGTTCAAAACTCTTGGACGATTGCCTCTTCACCATCTACTGTAATGTTATTCACAGGTTGCAAGTTCCATGCTTTTTTCTTTGCATACTTATTTGCATTTACATTTTACTAATTACAATATTAAGTAATCATTTATGTATAAGTGTAAATTAGCCTCGACTGCTAGAAGTATAAATTTGTATAAATATATGACCTTGATAGATGAAATGGAAATCATAGCACCATGTTTTATCCCCGAAATACAACTGACTAGGAGTTTTTATGTGATTTCAAATATGTTGAAAATACATACTAATTTTTTTTTTTGTTTAATGTAGGACAGTGAATCATCTGATGAGGAAAAATCAGATAAAGAGAAGGCAGATGAAGAAGAGGTTGGTGAAACCCCTGGAGTTGGACTAGGTGGTCTAGAAGGGAGGCCTCGCAGGTCAAGGTTTGACATGCTCGAACCTTCTCCACCCAAACCTGTCTATCGAACCAAGGAGCAGATTCTACAAGCTGTTGTAAGTTACTTGATATGTATAATTATTATGGGAAGGTTTATACTCAGAAAAACTGGAGTAAAATCCACATCGGGGAAAATGTAATGGATATGGAGTTTGTAATTATGACATATGTTAAGGGAAATTTAAAAATGTTCGCACAATACCAGTACCAGAAGTAACCCTTGCTGTGCTTCTTTTATAATTTCTGTTGGCAGATTTAAATTCTTGGTGCCTGCTATTGTAGTTTTTGGCACGACTCCATTTGAACTTAGTGTAATAAACATAACTATGACAGACTTCAGTTTGTATACTTCTTTGATGTGCTTCTTTTATAATTTCTGTTGGCAGATTTAAATTCTTGGTGCTTGCTATTGTGGTTTTTGGCACAAGTCCATTTGAACTTAGTGTAATAACCATAACTATGACAGACTTCAGTTTGTATACTTCTTTAAGCTCAAAATAATAGGATTTTCGAAATATTCCCATCATTGGGTACTGCACTGTCAATAATAATTATTATTATTCATAAAATTTAAGAATTACAGTTTGTAAATCTTAGAAGTAAATGAAGTAAATCATTTTTTTTTTATTTATTTACTTATTTTTTTTCAATTATTTTCTTCAGTCTTTACATCAGAAAGATTCTAAATTGAATTATAAAGGACTTGTTGAGAAAATAAAATGTCTGAACAAGTGATATAAAAAAGAAGAGTAAAATGTAAAATTGTACCTAGATGATCAAGTTATTTATATATTTAAATATGTTTTTTGGTTGAGGCTTGTGGTCAATGTTAATGAAAGAAGTCTAATCCAATATTTCGAGAATATTGTTTTTGCTTCCTTAATGTTGTAAACAGTTACTAGATTATATATATATAAAATTGTAACCTCTGTCTGTACATTGATTTTTTTCGCGAATTTTCACGATAACTTTTCGTTTCACATGTCATAGACACCATAACTACATTTTGTTTCTTTCGTGTGTGTTTATTTGTTTGTTTGTTACCTTTTCACGCATAAACGGCTAAACCGAATTTTATGAAACTTGGTATGTATATTACTACTAACCCAACTTAGACTTTAGGCTATATTAATATCCTCTGAAACGAACAGGAGTGGGGGTTATAAGGGAAGTCAGAAATTAAAAATAGCGATATTTCGTTTCCTATTGGTTTTTCGGCAAATATGAACATAACAAAAGTTGTTTATTTTATTATTTAGAGTAACTTTTGTTTTATACACTTTTTTCGTATACCGAATTATAAACGAGATATACGCTAAAACGTATAGTGGAAGTGAACAATTTTATTTGGGACAAAAGACCCAACCGAAATAAATAAAAATCGGTATGTGTATTAGCACTAACACTTTCATTATAACAAGCTCTACCAACATTTCTAGGGACGGGCAGGAGTGGGGGTTGTAAGGGAGGCCTGAATTTAAAAATAGCGGTATCTTGTTTTCTATTCGTTTTTCGGCAATATGAACATAACAAAAGTTGTTTATTTTGTTATTTAGAGTAACTTTTGTGATATTCATTTTTGTCTTTTAACAAAGTATAAACGAGATATACACTATAAACTGAAGCGGGAGTCAACTATTTCATTGGGCGCTAACGATTAAACCGAACTTAAAAAAACTCGGTATGTCAATTATCATTAATTCTTCCATGATTATAAGCTATATTAAAATTTTTAGGTTAGAACAGGAGTGGGGGTTATAAGGGAGGCCTGAAATAAAAATTCGCGATATTTCATTGTCTATTTGTTTTTCAACAAACATAACAAAAGTTGTTTACTTTGTTATTTAGATTAACTTTTGTTTTATACATTTCTCCAGGAACAATGTGTGGAGCAAGTAATTTGCGTAGAAATATTGATATGCTCAACAATTCATTCCAATTTGAACTGAATGAGCTACCTCACCTGAAAAAATTAACTCAAATCTATGTTAATATTTTGTCCTTAATAACTGAAATCTATGCATAATGCACAGGAGACGGGAAATATGACAATTTGGAGGACAGTGAAGTCTTACATAAAAAATTAATTTTATTATTAACAAATGCCAACAACGGGTATAAACCCTAAACACCGGGAAGGGTAAATGTCAAAATAGTGTGCAAAGTAAAGCCTTGCCCAAAAAATACCATCACCACTCAGCCCGGGCGAAGCCGGGTATCTGAGCTAGTATATATATATATATATATATATATATATATATATATATATATATATATATATATATATATATATTGCACATTGCTATTTAAATACAGTGTGGTATATGTTATTTGTACTTACCACTAGACTAAAACATCTTTCAATAACATTGACCACAAGCCTCATCAAATAACCACACCATCTATAATAATAACCTGGTTGAAAACATCTATGCAGTTATTATAGTAGTACGTATGCTCTTGCAAATTTCTCCCTGCTTGTTGTTATACTACTCCCCACCTTCGAATGTCTACACACAAAGGTTTCTGCTGTGGTGGCAGATGGCTTTTAGTAGTTGATGGGAATGGTGGGTGACCTCAAGAACAGCCTTCTACCTTGGTGTTGTCCCCTTTGGTTGATTACTGAGATTGGTATAAGAATATTGATAATGTGATAGAAACACTGATATGAATACATTGGTAGTTCCTCAACGTTTTAGTGTAGTAACAACTATCAGATAACATTTGATGGCATGAAGACCTGGACATAGTTACAAATATCTGTAGAAGTTGCAAAATTTGTTAATTATCAAATATCTTAAATCGAAAGGCAAACTCACAAAAGGTAGGCCTCTACATACCACAGTGATATCTTGATATTCATGTGTGTATGTATGTATTTATTTATTGAGCTTATGTTCTTTATTGGTTTTGGGATCTCTGGTCAGCTATAATTATTATTAATAACTTGTGACTATTGGTGAACATAACAGTCATGAGGAGATACATGTACTTCATGATAGGTTCTTCAAATAAAATCTTAATCTGGCCATGAACTGAACTTACCAGTTGATAGTTTGTCCTGATTAACCTCATTATAATATCAACAAATATTAAGAACACACCTTTTTGTCTTTTCGATGAAGTCTTGTTTTTAATATTGACTAATTGCAGTTCATTGCGTATGTCCTTCTAGAAAATTTGTTTCTTTCTCCCTCTTCTCCCCGTCCCCCATTTTTTTAATTAATTAGGATGTTTTTTACGGCTATATCATTATTTTTTTAATGCTGCTATATGCCTTTAATTAACACTTTCACTGCCACCTCCGTAGCGTATACGGAACCGTGAGTTTCACTCTGTGTGCTGGCTCCGTAGATGCTACGGAGCAGGTATAACTCCAGACCATTGTTTCTCCCCACCCCAGCACACAAAGAAAGGGCTTGAAATTTACAGTGGCACTCAGTTAAACACCGAAGTTAAGTTTTAGGAGTTTTAATTAGCCCAACTTTTTTTTTGACTATTTTTCCCTTTTTTTAAAAGCTCTTAGCTCACCATTTATGTAAAAAAAACAAAGTGGCACACGGTTAAATTTTTTGAAAATCTGGTGGCAGTGAAAGTGTTAACTTGAAACTGCATGTGCCCCATGTTACAGTGTGGTTATCATCATATATTTATACTATAATGCACTACTATTACTGTTCTGGTTGTATCTCTCATTTCTTTTTTAACAACTTAAATATCATTTAATTTATTACATAAAGAGCCCTATATAAAATTTGTTAACTATAGATTTTCCTTTGGTGTTTATTTCTTTGTTTAAGTAAGGGAATAGTTTTATGGTGTGTATATCTCTTATAGTTTACATTAGACTATTAAGTTTTCAAATGACTTAATTTTGAAGGGTGCCGGCCCTCGCAAATAAAACTGGCTGTTTAGAATTATTATGAGCTGGATAAAGCATATATCAGTTAAGAAGATTCTAAAAATGAAGTAAACTTATTTTAAATTTCTTTTTTTGGAGATAAGTGCAAACTGGATCAGGGATTGATTTTGAATCAGTTTCATTAGATACAATGAGGAATCTTTCCTCAGGACTTATTTAATATCGTTATTTTATTTTATTGTTTATTTTTGATCGTCCTTTGCAAATTCCCCCCCCCCCCTAAGTAGCCCTGCTTTGCAGAGAAAGATCAGCTGTGGGCGTTATCATGATAAATCACCAGTTCATATGGCTATTGAAGATTGCATATCACTTGTAACTTAGCACAAAAATTTATAAAAATTTTTATAAATAAAAATTTTGGGCTACTTAAAAGCAAGAAAATTTTGATTAAGCTAATATTTTGAGTAGTTTATTGAGTTCTTCTTATTTTATTATTTTTTAAAAACTAAATCTTAAATAATAATTTAATTTCAAGTAGTAGTTAAGTAATACCCTGTTGTGTTTCTAGATGACCGATGTGAGAAAAATATTGACCCAAATACTCATGGAGGTTACAACAGAAGAAATAAAGAAAGCCTGCGAAGAAGTGAATCGACAGTTTAGGCGGAAAGGTAAAATAAGATACAGCAAGTGCATTTATGTATTTACAAAATTTCAAAGCTTAATCATCATATATTTGTTGTGTTGTTTAGTGTTTTCACTCTTTAGGCCTACATCTTTGGGTTTAGAAAAATATTTTTCCTGTTTTTCTCTTGAATTTTAAACGTGTTAAATTCTGATCAAGAACCTGTAGTATTTATAATATATATGTTGTAAATTATTGGTTTATCTAAAGTTTCTATTTCATATAAAATTGGAATAATAATAAAAAATAAATAAATCAATTACGAATTTAAATGTTAAAAAACATTTATATTTTTTATAATTTAATAATATAATATTCAAAATTAAGAATGTACTTATTTAAGTCACATAAAACAACCCTTATTTCTTTTGAGTTTTATTTTTAGGAAATAAATAAATAAAAATAATGATGCATTTTAAACTTCATAACTTGTTAAAATCATTCATTTGAATTGATAAATGGTCTAACAATTTTGCAATAAACTAGAGGGTTGTGTATTACAATTCTTCTTTGCTGTGCAATTTCTATTTACTTTGTTAGGACTTTTATCACTATAAGCATACTCATAATCTAAATAATGACAGAACTTGCAAAGAAGCCATTATTCTTCTGAAGAAGTGATATTCTATATATCCAACTGTATTTGGTTTCAGTTTGGATCTTCTCAAAAAGAAAAATCACTTCAAGTAATGAATTAGTGCCCTAGTTTTATCGTTAAAAACTACTTTGGTGAAAATTATTTTTTTTATTTTGATTATTTTTAATTTATAACTTATTACTAATCTAAAAGTTTTATTTTATTTAGCTGAAAATAATAAAGGTGGATTGAGTAGTATCTACTCTTAAATTTGTTGTTGTTTTTTTTATTTCACTAAAGACTTGTCTATTTATGATAAAGCACCTGCAACGACTCTCCGCAAGACCCAGGCATTAACTTCCCTTACTGGAAAATTGGGTGAGTAAATTTTGCAATTTCATTATTAATTCATTTTGTCTCTGAAAATCTTTTTTTTTTTTTTTACGCTTATCTTAGACATATAATACAACATTTATTTAAAGAATTTCAGAGTACACTCGTGAGCATAAAATTTTGATTTGTTTTTCTGTATGTGTGTTTGATTCCTTTTTTGGTATGGTAGTACTTATTTCCTATAAATTGATATTTTTATTGTCGTTATGTCCTCATCTCCTTACTGTATTTGGTAAATCAAAATGTCAAAGAAAAAAACTAATATAATCACTGAAAAGTTTATTTCAAAATAGCTTTACAAATCCCATATCCTTCGGGGCACTTTTTCAGAAGCTACACTTACATTTAACTACATAAAAATTACACCTCTCTAAAGATCCCAAGAGTCTTTACTGTTTCACTGCAATTATTTACTTGAGTAATAGAATAGCCACAGATTGCTTCCAAATCACTGATAACAGTCATAAAAATAATCATCAAAAATTTGTCTTTAGCTCAAGGCCTGTCGTATTGTGGTGGTATTACAGACCAAAAAACACTACTTTGTTCAAGTAACTCGTTTGCCTTATGAAGCTAAATGTCAACACTTGGGTAAAAAAGGACAATTTCATAGCCCTGTAGCAATACAGCTAAACAAAATACCCGGCCTTCAGCCCTTTACTTCGAGCTATACAGCATTAACTCTGGAATGATATTTGGGCTTTTAGCAGATTTCTCTTAAGGGAAATCGGCTATTGAGGTCGTACTCATGATGTGATTTTTGAAAAATGTATTAGGTGAGTTATATCGTGCATTCTTGTTTTCAGCCTTCAGTACCCCCCCCCCTCCCCGCTGCCATTTACTCATTGGTTGTTTTACATAGAAATAGGAATTATGTGTGGAGATGAGATCAGTATGTTATAGCAGCACATGGGAAATCTACTTATTTTACACAACCCCTGCGTGACGTGACGACTATCTTGAGTTCACGCTGGCCCAATTGTTACTAAGTTATTTTTTTAATTTTAGAATTCTCTTACGAGTTTCTTTTATTTTATTTCTTATCAATTTTTTACTGAATTTTTAAGTAGAAGTAATCTTTCACTATTTTGTCATTGTTATGAACAGAGTATCATTCCTTTACTTAATCATTGAGTTCATTATAAATAATTATATATAGTCAAGTTTATAAAGTTTTTTAAATTAATATTTTTAAAGTTGTGTAAAGAAAATTCCTCTTTCATTGTTATTTTATTGAATTGTATTATATTTAATACTTGAACCTCAAGAATCCATTGTTGTAATCATTACCAAACATCTGCAATGGGTGCATACGTAACTGTTGGAGGGGGGGGGGGTGTCAATTTTCCTTATTGTCCAGCATTTGACACATTAGCACTGCCATTATTATTAGCATTTATCTAAACGAATATATGTTTCTTCATATCTTTATGTGTTCCACAGAGCAGGGACTTAAACCAAAAGACCAATCCTTGATAAAATTTTAAAAATTTGGTACCTCAGTTTAACAGTCACTGAAGTACTATTTAACTTTTGTTCACTCTGTAATTAAATTATTCTGTGAATTGCCACATTATATTTCATGGGGTGACTCCTATCATTTTTTCATTGTGATTATTAAGTAACTACGAATGATATATAACACAAAGGGTTAATTTTCTATTTGAAAATGCAAATATTTGAAGAAAAACATTTGTAGCTACGCCCTGAGCCTCATTTCCGATTGTATGATTTATTAATTTTTCTTTGACAGACATGTCATTACACTTCAATAGCTCATGCCTTGTGGAATTGAAAATAAGACAGCAAATGACATATTCGAACTACCTTTAGCTTATTATTAGTACAATGAAGTATCATAGGAAATTTGAATTTGATTTTATTTGTGGGGAAATCATTTAAACAATTAGGTTTGCGGTGTGGGAGTATCAGCTCATATGGAAATAATATCTACAGACTTGATCTCTCTCATGAGGAAATTTTAATTCATAATTTATGCCTGAATCCACTGGTGTTTGTTGTAGTATCTAGTGGAGCCGTTGAGTATTTTGGTCTGTCAGACCATTCGGGGTAGTTATGGGCATTGACACTCCTAAGTCTACTGGAGATAACTTACTTCAGGCACTCTTTTTGACTTGGGTTGTAGTCAGCTGATCACTTGTTACAAAAACCCTTGGTTGTGTACCCCTGGTTAGCTTTTATAGTTTTCAAAAGGCTAAATTACACTTGTGCATCTTCTTAATAGTAGTTCATAGAATTGACTCATTACAAATCAGATTCAAAGTTTTTATTTCTTTGTGTGATACCAGGATACAATATTCAAATAATATTTAGTTATATAATGATATATTTCTATATTGTTCATAATGACAAATTTCTAGAAGATTAATTAGGTTTGATGTTGTAGGGCTTGGAATATATGGAAGTGATTCAGAAAGTGAAGAGAGTAGTGATGAGAAGGTAACGAATGATCGAGATTCTGATCAAGAGCTTAAAGTAAGTTACCATAAGTCATTCCTCTTATTAATGTATGTTCTGTTACTTGTCTTTGTGTCTGTTTTATATTTATTCAAACATCTGATTGAAACAGAGTATAACTGTTGTCCATATTTTAGGAGAAGATTGAAAGACTGAAGAGCGAATTCGTTCATACCGAGCGATTCATAGAAAAAGAAGTGATTGAACAAGAAGAAAGAGAGAAGCGCCAACTGCTGCGTGATAAACGGGAGAGCTCGGAAGAAGGAGACCACTCCTTCCAGCAGGTACACACCCTCCCTCCCAGAGGTAAGGATCAATTATATTACTCACTCCTGATGTTTAACAACAGTGACTATGGTAGCCAATCATTTATATTTGACCAACTTTATATATAAAATAAAACTCCTTCCTGGTATTTGAGATCATTTGCTTATTAATCTCTGAAATAATCAGAGAAGGATGTTTAGCATAATTTAGTCAGTCTAATTGAGGTGTTTGCCTCCAGAAGAAAGAATGGGTAAATGCATCACCAATTAATTATATCATTATTATTAATTAAATAATTAAGTAATTGTACCTTTCATTTTGGTTCTCCACTGAATTTGTTTTTGATGGTATCAAGTTATAAGATATGGTTATCTAGTAAACATCTTAGCAGAAAACCTACAGGTGCTTTTTAGATTTGACTCATCCATCCTTCAGCTTCGTTTATCTCTTGATGTCACTTCTCTTTTGTAAACCTGATATAATATCCTTTACTAATTAAATATTAGTTGTGTAAAGAATATAGAAATCCTAAATGTTTTTTTTTAATTTTATATTTCTAACTAATTCATCTTATAAGTAAAAGAAATCTCTTAATTTAAAACCTTAGCTTGTTCAGTCCTGAGTTTTCTTTAAAATGGTGGACTCCAACACCCTGCCACTTGCATGATGTCCACACCTCAAAGGACTTTTCTCTGAGAGTCTGCCTTATTTTCTTGACCGAGACTGTGTCCCCTCTGGAAACAACTTCTAAGTCCACCGCTCACCTGCGCCAATTTGCAAGCTATGCTAGATGCTGAAGTGGTGCCATCCATTCGCATCTCAGTAGACCAAGGCCATGATAACAACGCAGAGCATAAAGCATGGCGGAATTTGTACTTGCTGGCAGTCCAAGCATAGACTTGATACAACGTTGTATCACGACATCGATACCTTCCAGCAAGGCTTGACTAAGCGGTGCTGTCTGTAATGGGTATATCAGAGTGGGGAACAAGGGGAGTGGGGTACTGGTTGAGTACATTGAGTTTCTGGTCAGGTTTTAGTAGCTGGAAGGTCAGTAGCTTCTCTGTCATCTCATTAGATTTTGTGTCATCTGTTGAATTGCATCATCATTGACAACACTTCACCAGAAATAGTGCAACCGAGATACTTGACAGATTCGTCCTGATCGATTGACTGAATGTAGCTGCTGTCCTCCAATGATAGTTTGTCCTTCACAAGCTGACCCTCAACCAATATTACTGCTGTGCTCTTGGAAGGGTTTACCTCAATTCCGATTTCCCGTAAGAGCCTTTGGACCAGATCTGTCACTCGCTCTGCTCACATCTTGCCACAGCCTGGTCATCGACAAATCCTGTAAGGATAACATCCTTCTCCTCTTCAACGAACTTATAGCCCAGGTTATTAGCCAGCACCTCATCATTTAATGTTAATTGTGAACATGCTACATGCTGCAAAATGTTAGTGTGATGGTATTTTGATATTGACTGACAGGAACGCAAAGTCTTTTCCAAATCAGGTTATTTTATTCATCTATGTTCAAATATTATTTTTGCGTCATATTACTTGTATATTTATTATTTATGAGCAATGAGATTATGCAGTCTGAATTAGTAATGACCAACAAAGAGAAACATTTTGATTTAAGTTAGAAAATATTGAGGTATCAAGTTATTATTATTAAACAATTTTTCATTTTTATATATATAATAATTAAAAATAAATTTAATAAACAGAGTGACATCAGAGCCTGAGTTTATCATAGGCATTTTTAAATGAGCCACTCCACTTATAAATATTGTGTTTTATTTATATCTAATTCTTCATTTAAAACAAATAGCATGTAGTGAAACTTATTAGAGAATTAATAACTAATGGCAACAGTGAGCTTTCTTCCATTTAAGGAGTAATAATAATACTTTACCCTATAAATAAAGAAAAAAACTTATAATGATCAAGCTTGTCCAGTTAATTTATTTTTTTGTCTGAAGTTTTGACCAGTTCATAAAATTTAATTCCATTCCCATTAGGTGGTTCTCGCCAAAATATATAGTTGTACTTTTTTATACTTTTGGAGACTGCTTTGTATTCACCACATCTGAGTTGGTTAGCCATGTGATTTAAGGTGTTGGTCTTAATCCCACTTGTCAGACCTTAAGCGAGATTCTCACCTGGACAATAGGAATTTCTTTAGTGATGAATCCACTAAATAATATCCTAAACACCATGCGGATGTTATAAATAAAAATAAAATACGTGTGATTACACAATTAACTCAGGAACATTCAATATGGAGAACTGTCTTCGAAAGCTATATATGTTTTTAAACAATAACAATACTCAGTCTATCCAATTTCATCATATATGATAGGCTGATGACATTAAATATGACTTTGAGTCATTTTTCCGATATTACTAATACGTTTTTACTTTCTGTAAATGAAAACCCCATTAAACTTTAAAAATGTACTACACATTGAATATAATTTATACAAGATATTTAGGGGCTTTCCTCTTTCTTATTAACAATTCATTTCATTGATTTCCCATGTCCCATTAAGGCTTCCCTTAAACCATTAAGAAAAAAGAGAACATATCCCTTCCTAAAAATGAAAATGAAACAAACACACATGTGAACATGCACCTCCAGCTAACAGAAGGCATCCAAACCAAGTGTCTTTCCTATAGATTCCCTGATATCATAGACGGCCAAATATTTAAAAGATAAGACCGTAAAATATCTATGCTATTTTCATATTTTTTTCATCTAACATTCAATTATGAGTTACACAACCACTGCATCCACATTAATGTCTAATATTTCCTAACATTCCTTGGTTCAGTTAGTTGAGCTGGGGAGTCACTCCTACAGTCTGGACATCCACAAACTCACCCCAAGTTTCTTTCTTAATCAAAATATTTAGCCCCACATAGAGGGCCTTCCTCTTATAGGCATTTCCATTTACACCTAATTGCATCTAATTCTAAAAATATTCTATTTATACCTAATTTCCTATTATCTACCAGGGTCTTCAGAAAGTGCCTTGATGTTTAATTTTCACTGTTGGATATATAGCTTTTTTGCACCATCTTCACATAATCTGCTCTACTCATAGGGATTTGCCCATTCATTTTCTGACCTCTTGGCATTCTGATGTGAGTGCATTGAAATGTGTGAAGGCAAATCATTCAAACTTTTGAGCAGAGATGGAATTCTAAAAGTTTATCAGCTTGTAGAAGCCTAACACTTACTAAATTCTGACAAAGCATGCTCACCAGTGGAGCTATATTGCTTGTTTACAAGTTGCTAACTCTTCATCCCTTCCAGTTGTTAACATAAGCAATATGTTCATTCATGCACTATCAGTCCAGGGTCTCCTCTCTCTCCTACCACAACCTCCTGTCAACAGCTCAAGCTAATACAGCCCTTGCAACCTATAAACCTGACCAATCTTGACACTGTATGCAACTTAACCTAAGCATCTGCTCCAGTATGCCCATGCAAAAAATCTCTACCATTAACTAGATTATCATTACCTGCCTTGTAGGCCGGTTACTACCAGGAAGGTTACTTAATGTTCTTTATTGTGTTTGTTTAGATGGTCAGGAAGTTCCTGATTTTAGTAGCTTAAGTTTATTAAAATATAATCAAAATTCTTACCCCCTTTTGAATCATCTACCAGTAGAGTTGGAGCGAAATCTGCCAAATCATATAAAAACTTAGGAAATGCTTCTTATTGTTTAACCAAAAGGTCATGTGTATTGAGCTTCAAAACTATATCCAAGTTGAGATTGAAACTAGGCAGATTATTTCATTGGTTTAATTGGCATCATTGTATGTTCATGGATGTAATTAAAAGTTTCAAGAAACAGTAACTAACCACAAAATAAAAATAACACTAGAAATAATCCCAGACTCCATTGTTTGGTACTCTCCAAATTTTCATGGTCAGTTATTCTAGTAGCAAAATTATAACAGACTTCTACCAAAACTCGTGTCTCAGCTTCTGCCACGTGTGTGTGTGTGTGTGTGGTTTGCAATTGTAATATTAACATAGGAATGTGTAAGAAAATAAAAGCAATTTATAACAGATTCCTGCGTTAATATATAATTATAAACTTGTTACAGAAACAAATAATGTAGACTACATCTGCAAGTATCACTGTGAAACAAGTAATGTTTTTCAAAGATTGTGGAATTTTACCAAAATAAAACTTGAGCAGGACATAATATGAGAGTATGTGTTTGCAGAAGAGAAGGGAAGGGTATTCATATTTAATAAAAGAAAATGTAAATGTTCATCTGCCAGGGGCCCTCCAAACTAAGTAGTAGTGTTTAGGCTAATGTAAGATAATGGTGATAAGACTCCCAATTTGCTTAATTATAACTTATAGTAACTGTATAAGCAGTAGCGATTAAATAAATAACTGACTGCCATTAAATTGGTTGGCTGGCTCAATAATTTTTTGTAGTGGGTCGGGTCCAATTGGTTGTGCACATTACTTTACCATAAATTTATTAAAATCTCCTCCTCTCTGTCACTTTCTTTTCCTTTTTTGCTATAGGTTAGAACACTTAAAACAATTTTCCTTTCCAAGTAAACTCCTCAGCTTAAACCTGGATTGTTGAGTGTTTCATTTGGATGACTAATACTGTTCCAAGTATATATTATAATACTGTTCCAAGTATATATTATAATACTGTTAGTACTATATTTGGCAGTTATATATAATATATGTAGAACTAATATCTTTCACATCAGAGGAATTATTTTAGGTTATTTACCTCCACGTTACGTTTATAAGGTACAAATATTTTATCAATTTGTGTAGCTCTGTCTGTCATAGGTCTACTTTTTCCTGAAGATCTGTTCTTTTTCTTTCAATAATTTTGATAAAATAGGTGGATCGATGGATAAAGTGGTCGAGGAAAAGGTTGCTGTGGAGCCGCCACCCACTAGAGAAATTCCTAGAGAGAGAGAAAAAGAGCGAGAGAGGGAAGGGAATAGCCGAGGAGGGGCGAGAGAAAGTGAGAGGGGTTCGAGTAGTAGCCAGGGGAGCGGGAGGAGGCGGGAAAGGAGGAGGGAAACCTCTAGCTCTAGCTCCAGCTCCAGTTCCAGTAGCTCTAGCTCTAGCTCTCCGAGCCCTCCCCGCAGAAGGGGGCGTGGCCACCGTTCCCGCTCCCCTCACCACCGCTCCTCCCCTCACCATCGCCCCTCCCACCACAAGCGCTCTAGGCACCACAGGCACCGCCGAACCTCTTCCAGCAGCTCTTCCCCTCACCGTAGGCACACCCACCACAGGAGGTAATTTTATCACTCTTCAAATCGCCAATTAGAATTTTTCCTGTACATATGTATTTATGTTGTTAGTTAACTGTGATTGACTGTAAATAAGTTAATAAAAGCTCTGGTTCCTTTATTTATCCTTTATATTGCTAATGTTCTTTTATTGTATCTGTCTTTTGTCCATTTATATTGAATGGATTTGTATATTGACTTTAGATAAATGATAACAATCATAGATAATAATATTTATATATTTATTGTATAGAAATATAAAATAAATACTATCACTCTTTCCTTGAATCTAATGCAATATTTAGCTTAGTTAATTTGTATTAACTAAGTTTTTATATAAGTTAATTTGTATAAAGGAATACAATAAATAGTAACTTTTCTTTCTGGATTCTTGTGCATATTATGTGTATTATTTACATACCCAAATTATTTTCTTCAAATCAACCCTCAATTAAATTTATGTTTTAATTGAAAATCACCACTCCTCTATCCATGTAAATTTTACTTATGCTACTGTATTATTAAACATCTCTTGTTGAGCTTCAAGATTCAAATCTTCTTCTGGTGTGTGCTGGTATAGCACACTGTGGTATCATCGTTTATCACTGCTGCATGTGGGAAATCTGCTTACTTTACTCAGACCTTGTCTGGTGTAACTTTTTTTATTGGTAGACTGATAACCAGCAAATTAAACTGACTTCTTTAAAAATCGAGTAGCTCTTCATAATTTAATGCATTACCTTTAGCTTTGGGATGAGCCAGCACCACAGCCAATCTGCCTGATACATAAATTCATGCAGCATTAAAAAAAATAAGAGAAAAGAGTATTCTAAAAACTGTAAGCATTAAAGTCTTTCATTTTATTTTTACAATTTATTATAACGAAAATTCCTCTCATTTATGGAACTTTTTACATAGTGTAAGTACAAATCTCAAAATAATAAGTAGCTATTAAAAATTGTCCAACAGGTAGTAAATAATGTGTATTTTTAGAGGTCAAAAAAAGTTAACCATCACATTAAACAAAAACAATTCAGGACCCTTCAACAATAAGCCCTATGAAACAGTAACACAACATGACAAGAATACATACATGCCTTTAACTCAAGCCCCTACCCTTTTTTCATGTAGCTTACACAGTAGGGGAATATCTCCTTTCACAATGTTTTTGTACATTGGCAGGTTGCAGGAGTTTTAAAAATAAAATTTTATTAAGTACTAGCTCAGATACCCGGCTTCGCTCGGGAATTCATTTGAGGCTGAATGGTGATGGTATATTTTTGGCAAGGCTTTGCTTTGCACAATATTTTGACATTTACCCGTTCCGGTGTTTAGGGTTAATACCCGTTGTAGGCATTTGTTAATAATAAAATTATTTTTTTATGTAAGACTCCACTGTACTGCATATTGTCATATTTCCCGTCTCCTGTGCATTATGCATAGATTTGAATTATTAAGGAGAAAATATTGACATACATTTGAATTAATTTTTTCAGGTGAGGTACCTGGTAGTTCATATTGAAAAGAAGTGTTGAGCAAATTTCTCTAAATAACAAAATAAACAACTTTTGTTATGTGCATATTTACCGAAACCCCAATAGGAAATCATTATTATTAATTTCAGGCCTTCCTTACAACCCCCACTCCTGCCCGTCCCTAGAAATGTTAGTATAGCTTATTATAATGAAGGCGTTAGTACTAATTCACATACCGAGTTTGGTTTAATGCGGTTGAGTCTTTAGTGCCAAATAAAATTGTGGACTCCCGCTTTAGTTAATAGCGTATAACTCAATTATGCTTCCGTATACGGCAAAAGTGCATATAACAAAAGTTACTCTAAATAACATAATAAACAACTTTTGTTATGTGCATATTTGCTGAAAAAGCAATAGGAAACGAAATATCGCTAATTTAAATTTCAGGCCTCCCTTATAACCCCCACTCCTGCCCGTCCCTAGAAATGTTAGTATGGCTTATTATAAGGAAATCGTTAGTACTAATTCACATACCGAGTTTGGTTTAATTCGGTTGAGTCTTTAGTGCCAAATAAAATTGTGGTTTCCCGCTTTAGTTAATAGCGTATAACTCAATTATGCTTCCGTATACGGCAAAAGTGCATATAACAAAAGTTACTCTAAATAACAAAATAAACAACTTTTGTTATGTGCATATTTGCTGAAAAAGCAATAGGAAAAGAAATATCGCTATTTTTAATTTCAGGCTTCCCTTATAACCCCCACTCCTGCCCGTCCCTAGAAATGTTAGTATGGCTTATTATAAGGAAATCGTTAGTATTAATTCACATAGCGAGTTTGGTTTAGTTCGGTTGAGTCTTTTGTGCCAAATAAAGTTGTGGACTCCCGGTATAGTTTTTAGCGTATAATTCATTTATACTTCCGTATACGGCAAAAGTACATATAACAAAATCTACTCTAAATTACAAAATAAACAACTTTTGTTATGTGCATATTTGCTGAAAAAGCAATAGGAAACGAAATATCGCTATTTTTAATTTCAGGCCTATCTTATAACCCCCACTCCTGTTCGTCTTAGAGAATATTAATATAGCCTAAAGTCTAAGTTGGGCTAGTAGTAATATACATACCAAGTTTCATAAAATTCGGTTCAGCCGTTTATGCGTGAAAAGGTAACAAACAAACAAATAAACAAACAGACACGAAAGAAACAAAATGTAGTTATGGTGTCTATGACATGTGAAACGAAAAGTTATCGTGAAATTTCGCGAAAAAAATCAATGTACAGACAGAGGTTACAATTTTATATATATATAGATTAGCATATTTTTTCAGGTTAAATTTGCCTAGAGAGGAAGGCATAGTAATTGTTCATAATCATGTAAATGCATGACACATGTGTATCATATTTTAGAAAATAATTGGTATATTCCATTATTATATTGGATTAGGCAGATAATAGTTAGTAACAGACGAGAGGATAATAGTTACGAGTAAAATTTCCCCTGGGAGCTCAAATATGCTATGCTACCATAAAAGATTGTTGTGGTAAAATACTATTATAACTTAATATTCTCTGCTAGGAAATTTATAAACAATCATGTTATGATGATGATGCTAAAGGACAAATAGGAAGCTACACAAGTTAGGCATACCAAGTAGAGTGCTCTAAACAAAATTAATTTTGACTATATTATTCTACCCCTTTTTTTATTATTATTATTTATTAACGTCCACTTTTTGCTACTATGGCTAATTGGGACGGGTTATCTACAGTTTACCCCCCTTTTCTAACAAGGATTTTATTTAATGAGTTTGTCACTAAATAAATTCCTACTACTCAGGCAGGAATCGAACTCGCCACTCTAGGTTTACAATGTGAGATTAAGACCAATGCTTGTAACTCACATGGCTAATTTTAGTTTTTTCTATGTGCTCTAAAAATATAAGTTATAGGTCTTTATATTTTTGGTAAACATTTATTTATGGGTTTGATTTCCACTTGACATGAAATAGAATCCTCCGTCCTACAGTTGCTAAAAAGAGTGGTAACGTATAGAAAACATTCTGTTTTACCTTATAGCAGGAAGTAAAAATTCATTTTTAAATTTAAAAAGTAATCTGCCCATAACCAGTATTCTAGGGGAGAGAGAAATTTAAAGCTCAATTTGTTGTATAAGAAATTAAAAAATATCTTGTTTGAGATGGTAAAGTATAAATAGGTCGTGTGATTTATCTTAATTCAAGGCTCAAGTTAAATGGACTAGATTCTAAATTGATCACACTACCACCAGAAACTAGTTCACCAAGTTATTCATTCTTAACTCCACCTAATTCTTGAACCTGAAATGTCATGGTTGAGACAACTTGTGAGGAAAAAAATGTCTGACTATATTTTATTAAAACTTGGTAGTTTCTATGTTTTCTGAACAGGAAGTATTTAGTTGTTGGAGCACAAAATTAAAACAGAATAGACATCTAAGTAAAATCCTTTATTTCCAAAAAAATTGGAAATGGGGGATAGTATGACTAATACTCAAACCCCAATTAGAGGTGTCAGGGATTCCTAACTAGATTTTACTTAGCTGTGCAATTGTTACTGAAGTTGGGCTTCTATCTGTTCTTTGGTGCCCACCATGAAGCAACTAAGAAACTATTTTAGAAATGAAAGTGACCTGCAAATGTTGTGTGGCAGGCCTTGGTTCATGGGGTACTGAGGCAAAAATATTCATTTGGAAATGAGGTATTGTTCTAAAATAAAGATAATTGTACAAAAATGTAAAATAAAAAAGGTCTGAAAAATGCATCATTTTCGTAGCTTATTTATTATGATCCATTAAATTGTTTGGTTCATGATAAAAACAAAAAAGGTCAGATCTTTTTGATGAAAGAGCAGAAGTTTTAAACTTAAATAAATGCAAATACAGAACACTATTCCTAACCTGCCCAACATGTATATTTTAAAATTATTTTTTTCCGTATTTATAGTTTCTACTAAACAATTAGTAAATGCATAAGAATGCATTAGGAGTATTTTCCTACAAATATTTTTTGTAAATATACAAAAATATATGTAGAAAAATACTCCAATATCTTTGTATTATCTTCCTTTATTCGTCAGATTCTTGGTCCCTAAAACCCTGAATATAAGAAGAATTTACAATAATTAATTTTCAAAGAATATTTAATCTAATATCCTATGTAAGATTTTCTTTGATGCTTCATAAGTGAGGAACAAGACTGCAGTTGCTGGAACCGTTCTTACTAGAGTAGGAGCTAATCCATTGTACAGGGCTAAGACGCCTGAAAATGAAACAAATGATTAGTGAGATTTCTACAAAAAGTGATCAATAATATCATTTAAACTTATATTGTGGCTCAGGTTAGCCATGTGAGTTAATATATTGGTCTTAATCTCACTTAAACCTAGGATAGCGAGCCCAAATCCCAACTTGGCAAAGGAATTTACATTAGTCCCACCCAGGCAACGAAATAGTGACAACCTAAAGATAATCTGTTAAAATCAGCCATAGTAAGATAAAGTGGATCTTAATAAATAATATTTAAACTTATACTTCAGTTCCATTTAATTTTTACATTATGGCCAAGGAAGATCATAAATTAATCCTTTCAATGATCAAAGGTTAAAAGGGCTATGCCTTAGATATATTATAATACAGATGTCAGATCAGAAACTCTAATTGACTGATCCAATAATCATTACATCAAAAATGATGGCACACCTAACAGCCCAAGAGATTTTCTAAGTAATCATATCTCTAAGAAATAATATGTCTTCAAGGTAATCATGGGATATTTATTCAGATCTAATGAGATATCAAGGCGGAAGAAATCTTTCATCAGATTTGGGGGGGGGGATGCTTGCAAAGTGGGAAGAGATTGCCATTGTGCCTTTTCATAAAAATATTTAAGAAGGGAAAATAACATGAGAAAGTAAGGATGAGGCTAGAGGACCCACTAACAGCTGAGTAGTAATTGAAATGATTAGAGTAGGGTCTTACTATCTCTGTAATGACTTGCAAGCAACTAAATGATACTCAAACTTTTCCTTTAACTTTTCTCATTATCAAGAGGAAGAAAAGATAAATGTAAACATAATAACCATTGAAATGAAGTATATAAAAAAATGATTTTTTTTTAATTATTAGAACAATACATATTTTTATTTGGTTATGGAAACTCATTTTATTTAGTAACTAGCTGAGTGCTTGGCTTTGCTCATAAAATCTTTAAGGAGCATATTACAGTCAATGCAAGGATTAAAACAAACATTATATTGTTATTATCAAATATGTAATGCCTTCTAGATCTGGAATATAAAGCAATATTTGTTCTTTGTAATGTTTAAAGAATACATATAAAATACTTCCTTAAGCCCTATTATAGATCTTATCAACACCAAGTAACAATAGAGATCTAAACTTCTTTTCTAAAACAAGACAATATCTTAGTTCAGTACTTTAAGAAATAAGTTCCATTCTGTTACACCCCCCCCCCTTAAAAATTACCCTTTTATGAGCCCAAACCATATAGACTTATATCTCTCACATAAAACTAGGTGAAGAAGTGAATCTATCCACCCACTAATCTATTTTCACTTTAAAATTTTAAATTAGTTCTTAGTAGAAAATGTTTGACTTGATAATAAATAATTACGAAGTTTATTGAATATATGTTTTCCATAGCTATTAACAGAACACTAGATTGATATGTCAGCTAGACAATTTTATGTGCATATCTTGTTAATATTTTAAAAGTGTGTTTGTTAAAAATTACACTTGATAACAAAATTTCTTTTGTCCTGAAATATTTTAATTGGTCTCAGTGAGGATTAGATTTAAATAAATTTTGTTATATGCTGAAAAACCACTAGGAAACAAAATACTCAGATGTTTAATTTCAGGTTGTATTTATAACTTCCATTACAGTCCATCTATAAGAATATTGATATATCCTATAGCCTTTCCCTTAATCAGTTTTGAGAAGAAGGGGAACTAAATGGTAAAGCAGTTCTAAATATGGAATTTCAAAGCTATCCTTTTTAATTTCTAGCCAGCCCAACAACCTCCATTCGTATTAGCCTTAAAGATTCAAAGAGGTTCCCAGTAAAATAAATGCTCAGATTCATTTAATTCAATTCACTCATTTATAAACCATTGAATGATTGACTTGTGCTATAGGTATTTGTACGTATTTTGTTTACGCATAAAGACATATCGAAAATGCCTATGATAATTGTTACTCTAAACATCAAACTTTAGAGTAACTATCTTACCTACTGTATGCATATTAGTTGAAAAATGAACCGAAAACAAAATATTGTCATTTTTAATTTCAGACTTCCCTTCCAACTCCCACTTCACTTCACTTCGCTAATGTAACAATAGTTGTACTAATTCATAAGTACTTGGCTATACTTCATAACTATATTTAATGTAACTATATAATTAGCTTTATTTTATGGACAAAAATAATAAACATATATTTTGATCAGTAATAGTATTTTGAAATAGTTTTAAACTTGTGTCTTGTAATAAATATTTAGGCCATATTTATTATAATATTTAGCTATTGTGTCATTGAGATGACACTTGCAATGAACTAATCATTAAATTAAGTTATTAGAATTTTCTTTGGCTTAAGTGATATTAGAGTAATACTTTATTTGTTTTTTAATAATTAACAAAACTCATAAGTTTGGATGATTATTTAGCTTAACAATTTATATTTTCAAATTCGGATGAACAATTATCAATACTCTTAAAAACTTTGAAGCATATGGAAAGAATCAGTGTCATCAACCTCCAAATCCAAGTTAATGTAACATATCTGTAATGCCTGTAGTTCTACATTCATAAAAAAAACAATAAATTAATTCAACTATTGGAAAAAAATAAGTACCTTCATTCTTAATAACACCAGCTGTGGTTTGATAAAATGACTCGTTTAAATTGCTAACTTGAATCCTTGATTTCACACAATCAGCTGGGAATACAACAGTCCAAAAAGCCACTCCACCGGCAGCACCAGCTGCCATTGTTGCCAAAGGACCTGTAAAAAAAGTTAGATCTCTATCATGCCACAACATTTACAATAATCTAGATATAAAGAAATTAATAAAAAAAAAAAAAATCTTAAGTCTGTGTGTATACAAAAAACTGATCCTACAATTTTGTATTATTTTTCAAGATAAATGTTTTTTTTTTTTCTACTAGGTTGTTACAAAAGTCCTTGTGCATATCAAGTTGTTTACATTGAGGTCTCTAATTTAATCCTTATTTCATCTCTGATGAATACAATTCTTATATCAATGTTTACATTAACTAATCCTCTAATTATTTATGTACGCCAACTGTCCCTGCCTTTCATTCAGTTTATTAAATTTCACTAGAAATGTCGGAAGAAAAATTTGTCATCCGCGGCCTTCTTAGGCATTATTGGAAAAAAGGTTTTAGTGCAAAGGCCTCAGCCGAGGAAATTTGTGCAGAGGAAGAGGAAAGTGTGGTGCATCGAAACACGGAAAAATGGATATTTTTAAAAAACCCTACCAACCGCAAACAGTGGGTTCAGCAAGGCCAAGCGGCTCAAGCAGAGGTACGCCAAGATCGATTCGGAAAAAAGATTATGCTTTGTGTTTGGTGGAATTATGAAGGCATTTTGCACTTCGACCTGGTTCCAGAGGGCAGGGCTATCAACGCTGAGCTATACTGTGAACAGCTCGATAGGGTATATGAAGTTTTAAAAGTGAAATACCCTGCTTTGATTAATAGGAATCAAGCGTTATTTCTGCAAGACAACGCCCCTGCTCATCGCTCACGATTAGTTAAAGAACAATTTTCAGAAATGAACAGGGTTAGCGTCTTGCCCCACCCTCCTTACAGCCCAGACGTCGCACCGTCTGACTATGGACTTTTCAGGTCAATGGCGCTTTTTTTGAAAGGTCGGCGCTTCGAAAACTTTGATGATGTCAAATCTGGATGCGATGAGTTCTTTGCCTCGAAAACTGCAGAGTGGTATCAACATCAAATACAACTTTTGTCTGAAAGATGGGTTAAAGTAGTTGAAAATGATGGCCTGTATTTTGAAGAATAAATTTGATTTGTAAATTTTGTATTAACATTTGAATAAAATTAATTTTGTGAACAAGGACTTTTGTAACAACCTAGTATTTAGGCATATGCTATATATATATATATATATACTAGCTCAGATACCCGGCTTCGCCCGGGAATTGATTTGAGGCTGAATGATGATGGTATTTTTTTGGCAAGGCTTTACTTTGCACAATATTTTGACATTTACCCGTCCCAGTGTTTTGGTTTAATAACTGTTGTTGGCATTTGTTAATAATAAAATTAATTTTTTATCTAAGTCTTCACTGTCCTCCAAATTGTCTTATTTCCCGTCTCCTGTACATTATGCATAGATTTCAGTTATTAAAGACAAAATATTAATATAGATTTGAATTAATTTTTCCAGGTGAGGTACCTCATAGTTCAAATTGGAATGAATTCATGAGCATATCAATATTTCTACGCAAATTACTTGCTACACACATCGTTCCTGGAGAAATGTATAAAACAAAAGTTAATCTAAATAACAAAGTAAATAACTTTTGTTATGTGCATGTTTGTCGAAAAACAAATAGACAATGAAATATCGCGAATTTTTATTTCAGGACTCCCTTATAACCCCCACTCTTGTTCTAACCTAAAAATTTTAATATAGCTTATAATCATGGAAGAATTAATGCTAATTGACATGCCGAGTTTTTTTAAGTTCAGTTTAATCGTTAGCGCCCAATGAAATAGTTGACTCCCGCTTTAGTTTATAGTGTATATCTCGTTTATACTTTGTTAAAAGACAAAAATTAATATCACAAAAGTTACTCTAAATAACAAAATAAACAACTTTTGTCACATTCATATTTGCCGAAAAACAAATAGAAAACGAAATATCGCTATTTTTAATTTCAGGCCTCCCTTATAACCCCCACTCCTGTTCATCTCAGAGAATTTTCATATAGCCTAAAGTCTAAGTTGGGTTAGTAGTAATATACATACCAAGTTTCATAAAATTCGGTTCAGCCGTTTTTGTGTGAAAAGGTAACAAACAAACAAACATACACGAAAGAAACAAAATGCAGTTATGGTGTCTATGATATGTGAAACGAAAAGTTATCGTGAAAATTTGCGAAAAAAATCAATGTACAGACAGAGGTTACAATTTTATATATATATATAGATATATAAACCTATTTGTTTTTATTGGTGATCAGCATAGTAACGTCCCTGGCAGAAGGTGCTCTAGGATATGCAGTCAAAGAAATTTAAAATTGAGATGGATTATACCTGGTGAGGCACTGTGAGTAGTGTAAAGAAATGGTGTAATGAACTCATAGCAGTTGTGGGCAATAAATTCATTAGTCAATACACAAGAATGGGATGAAATTTGTTATATGCTCATTGGATATTAAATAATAATTATAAACCTGTAAGCATTTGGGTGTCATAGTGAGATACATAGGTAAAATACTAAAAGGTTGGGTTAAAACTGAATATAGCTAAGCACCTTAAACAATCATATTTCTTTTGGCATTCCATTACATGAAATGAATTATATTTGAATTTAGGGGGAAAAAAGTTGGGCTATATTTTCCTAAATACTCAGGTAAGTTATGGGTTCATAGTCATGGATGTTCAATTAAAAAAATTATGATAAAAAGTAGAATACTCAAGCATATCTTTAATTTAATAAAACACTATTAGATCTTAGAAAACTATATAAATCCCCTTAAATTAATACTCTGAGGATTGTCTGTCCATTTAAATTTGCAAAGATACATTTTCTTCATATTTAAGACCATTTTAAAAGTAATGGCATAAAGATTGAAAATCTTGTTTGTCTGTCTGCCAATTTGTTACTCAATTACTCAAAAATAGCTCTGAGGTTTGAAATGGACTTTTATATTTGTGAGTCAATTATCCTAAGGTCCAATATAAACTATATGAGTATTCAATTTTTTTACTGGGGGGGGGGGGGTGTCCTTCAACATCAAAACACATATTCGTTAATATTGTTTTTATTATGAAAATGTAAAGAACTAATTCTGCTAGAATTATGATTATGGTCCTGAAACATTATTTATATTTATACATTTCAAAATTTTAATTTTGGGTTGCCAAATAGACTTTATTTCTGTTCCAGGAAAATGCTTCAATAGAAGTAAATTTTTTTTTTACATGTATTAAGGGAAGGAATATTGTTAATTAATGCATTATTTTATCCTTTACTACCACCTTCAGATGTGAGGGGTTTATTTATGTCAAAAAATGTATTCATCAATATTTTCATTAATATTGATTTCATTAAAAAACTCTAAAGACAAATGTTGTTTAGGATAGCTTTTATAGTCAACATAATTTAGATTTATGAACTTCAAAATGTTGATCCATGGCAGTGTTTGTTGGAAGTGAAGAATATTTACTTATAGAGAGAGAAAAAAACGTTCAATTCTTCACAAATTGTGAAGAATTGGACGTTTTTTTTCATTCCCTTCAAAATGTTGACTTCTGGTCACTAAATAGAATTTATTTGTGTTAACAAGATTATCTAGATAGAATCGTAAACTTTTGAGTATAAGTACCAATGATAGATTATTGTTAACATGGACTATTTTATACTTCATTACCACCAATAGAGAATCTATTGGAGAATCTATCTAATAAGAATTAATTCGACTTTAAAACTTATGTTTCGTCACACAAACATTGTCATAAATAACAAATTGTTTTTAAAATGCATTTTTCAGCCTCTTATGTAATAGCGTTCCATGGGTTGGAACTTCTATTGCTTCGTGGTTTAATTATAGATTTTCAAATTCAAGAATTTGTCTTGCATGCAATACAATGATTATAGTGAGTCCTTACCACAGTCATCCTTTTCACCAGTCGGGCTCAATAAACTCCTTGCTCCTTCATATGCCCCAAAAAATACAAAGTATCCAGGCATTTCTCGACCAATGGTAGATCCGAGACCTCTGAACATCCCTTTGATTCCCTCCTTTTCCAAAATATTTTTTGTTAAGGTATAAGCATTGAAATGTGGCCTCTAAAATAAATACAAATATCATTACATATAATCTATAAACTGAATCTTTCTTGGTGTTATACATTCTGCATATATATGGTCTACAACTAACAGTGTATCACTAATAGCATACTCACAATAATAAAATCTGATGTTGACACTGCCTACTTCCTTGTTTAATAAACAATGAACCAAATGTTTTGCTAGACTTTGATTAAGAGTATTTCCGTTTTCAATTAATGTCTCTGTTGCAATGGATCGGATAAAAAAATGACAGAACAAAATTTATAGTACTTTTATGATACATAAAAAATGTCATTAAAAATCGTCTATATCTTTAATATGTACAGAGAAGTTTGCAACTTTTTATTTGTTTCCTTTTCTAAAATATAATCTCCCATTTATTTGATTTTGATTAAAATGAAAGGTGAAAAACTAGATGATACAGCAGTCCTAAACATGAAATTTTAATAATCTAATTCTACAACTGTTTTTGAGTTATGCAAAATACATACATATTCTTATTTTATGGCAAGGGTCACCAATAAAAAACATTTATTTGAAGTACAAACTATAAGGTATAAACTATCTCCTCAGTGAGGACAGTCGCAACAATTGTAAGAGGGAAACGAGCACTTCAGAAATGGATAGCCCCTGAAGAGGTGGCAAGTAAGCCACAAAACATGTAGGGCAGTTTCAATAAAGTTTGCACTGAAATAAATGTTTTTATTGGTAACCCTTGCCATAAAATATGAAGAATACATAAAAAATATTGAGTCTAGAATAAGACAAAAAATACATATAAACAACACAATGAAATGAGTCAAAATGGATTAAGGGGTTGTTGAGTCCAATATTTATGTTAAAATCTGAAAACCTATTTTTTTTATAAATGCAATACTTCCTCTACTTGTACAAGGAGAAAAATACCCTGGTAAGAATGACCGCTATGAAATATAGTCTTTAAACATTTCATATAAAACTAAAAACCAAGTTTTTTAATGACCAAAAAATCAAACTTGAAGGAATGAGGGTACAGAGAAGGTAAAAAAATTGTTATTGCTATTTATTGATGCCCACTGAGGCTAATCGGAAGAAGTAAAATATAAAATTATACATACAACTGTTATTACTGTCTGCATAAATAACATTACATAACTAAAGTTATGTCTATTGTAATTTAAGTACAGTCACTGCTTTATATGTGGTTCTTTAATGGAATTATTTGTAACTTTACATTTTTAGCCATAAATAAAACCCCACTAAATCGGTGAATATCTCGTGTCCAGTTTAGATATGGTCTTATTAAGAGAAATATAGGAAGGATGTGGAAAATCTGTTTACATTGCCTTATAAATTTTATTTACACTCCTATCAATTTTAAAACAGAATTTACAGAAACTAAATACGTAAGCATAAAAGCCCAAGGCAGCATATTCTATCTTTCATTATAGACTCTAAAATACAAAAAATCACAATAAACATATACCTTGCAATTTAATGTGGTTGAAGAGTGAATCTCAAGTTCTCTAGCAGCCTGAAGTTGAACTTTTATCAGCTCAGTAGGGCATAAAGTGAAGGATGAAAAAAACGCTGCTAAGAAACCAGCTGTGGCATTTGAAAATGTACTCAATTCTTCCACTTTCTGAAAAATAGAAAAAAAAAATCATCAAATTATACCATTAAAAAAAAGTAAAAGTACTTAGTATATAAGTGTGTGTGTGTGTATGTATGTATGTATCTATGTATGTATGTATATATATATATATATATATATATATATATATATATATATTTATATATAAAATTGTGTATATTTGTAAATATATATTTTAATAATTGTTAAATAATAATGTTCTGAAATTCAGTGTCACTTTAAAATGTGATACTCTTTTCAGTTCACAAAATTTGCTTTTTCAATGCTGTTGAAAATGGGTTACAATCAAAATTGTTGAATTTCAAAAGTACTTAAAATATGTTTGATTTATTTGTACTTGAAGAAACGTAAATACTACAAGAAAATTAGTGAGTCATGTTGGAGACCTTAAATTATTTTTCACATTAATAAATAATATGAAAATATAATAGATGTAACAATAAAATAAAACCAGTTCCGCAAAGAGATCATCTTTGATCATAGCACCTCGGAATCACAATAAAATATTAAAGGGGCAGAAGACTTGGCTCAAGAAAGATTTGATATTCTAATAGTGTTATAAATTATTGATTTATATTTTCATGTTCATAATAGGAATATCTAGCATTTGGTAATTTTTTAGAAACAAATTGCAATGTTCCACTGATTCAGGATGCTGAATCAAGAAGAAAGGTAGAAACCCAAAAAGGCTAATAATTTGGGGGGGGGGGACAAGATTTAAGAAATTTATAAAGAATTTAAGTTTACTAGTTTGTTAATCCCTTAAACAGTCAATATGTCAGAAGTAGAATGGCATTAATTAATTGTGCTCTTCTATTGATTTACACCAGCTTAAGGAAGAAATGTATTGATTTTGAGGATACCCGAAAGCCAACTAAGCATCGAAAGGAAAACATTTCACTTATATATAACTGTTGTAATGGAAAACATTGCACGTATATATAACTGTAAATTATTTAGTGATTGACAACAGTTAAGTTGATTTATTTTTCTCATAACAAGTTAGGCACCTTTATATTTTCACATTTTAGAGTTTTCTCTCCAGACTCATATTACCTTTTTGATTGTATTATATTGTGATATCACGATCAGGGTAAAAGATAAAACATTAGGTTCATAAACACCCTACTGAATACTAACATTATAATTACTCTATTGACCTCGATGCTGCTCATTCCATTTTATCTTACCTTAGTAATAAAACTATCTATCTTAACAGCTCCTTAATAATATGTAAACTTACTCTTCAAATTAAAATATTTTTGCTTTAACTCCAAAATGTGGTATTTTTAGGTTTTCCCAATCGAGTTTGGAAAGCAAGCATCGATTTTTAATTGGACCCTAATTCTGTCAAAGTATCTCAAGGAAAACAGTAATTTTTCCACTTAATTGGCTTGTAGCAGGTATCTCATTCAAAATCATAAATTTCTAACCATTGAATTTTATCCCATATCTTTCTATTCTTTTAACATACCCAATAAGTACTCTTTGTTCTTAAGTCACTATATAAACATTGTTTAAAAGCATGACTTATCCTTCTCGCGCTATAAGTAGTTTTTCTTCAACCTAAACATCCAATATCAAGCAATCCACTTCACCCAGGAGTGGTTCCTGCTCTGCATATTTCAGTAGATTAGTGCGACATTACTTTTTAACAAACATACATAGCAAAGTGAGCATATGTATTGAAATGCAATTTTCATGATCCTTCTACCATTTTTAATGTGGTATGGAGGCTGAATATGGGTCAGAAACAGACATAATTTTTTAACAATGTGATAACATCAACCTCATTTCTGTCCAATGTCTCAAATTTCTTAATGTCATCATTATTGTTGGACTGCTGCTACAATTAATATTTCTCTTCTTGATCCTGGCATTATTCATTCCGCAATATATGTAAACAATAGCACTTTCTAAACAAGTCTTTCAAAGCAAAAGAAGTATTTTAACTAATAAGCAAGGGTACTGTTTGCTAAGAGTGCCCTGCTTTCGCTCGGAATGTTCTGCTTTATGGGACCGAAAGTTGGTCTCTTCACAAAGGAGGTATATTAATAGATATAATAATAATATAATATATTGGAAGCAATGGAAAAGTGGATTTAGCACAGAATCGCTCATGTGAAAGTTCTAAATGAGGTAAGTGAAAGTAAATTGTATCAAGGCCATGGAAAAAAGAAGGGTGGAAGTTCTTGGGCATATCACAAAAACATGACTATTTCATCACAAATATATTTTAAGGCAAGGTCATTGGACATATGGGAAAAGAGGGGTCTAGAAAGTCCTTTTGTGAAGACATTAAACATCTCGTAGATTTTGATGGGTATAGTGATATGAAAAGAGCAGCTTCCAAAAGAACACAATAGTTGCAAGTAAAAGGCATAGACTTTAGATAATGATTTCTTCTGTTTTTTCTCTGTCGCATTTTCAGCAATACCTCTTACTTTCTCATATACACCATCAAACCAAGGCTTTTCTGGCACTTTTCTTTTTATCAAGACTATATATGCAATACATTGTATCTCTTAGGCTCCCTAATTATTATTCTCCAATCAGTTCTGCATTGTTCTATTGCTCAAACTGATTTTTAAGCCTCTCTTTAACACCACACTACTAATAAAGTTGACAGTTTCCATTATTCTATCTTCTTCCATGCCAGAAGTGGCCTATGGCCAGCCACCCTGTAGATTCGTGCATCTAAAACATTAATAGTTCCTAGCAATGATTAAAATATTGTCTATTTGGCTCCTACTTTGGGCCTATGCGCATTTCTTTGTGAATTTCCTTTTGACGGAACAAACTAAATAAATTATCCTGCCCATGTCAGGATCAAATCCACCTCAATATTATACAATATATAATTCCTTTGATTCATGGAAGGAAGTACAAATGGAGAATAAAAGCATTATAAAGAAGATTGGTTATTATTTGATGGCATGCATAATAACCGAGATATTGAAAACTTTAAATAGAAATTGTATGCCTCCTCTAAGCTCCCTGCAACTAATTAATATTAAGCAACTTCACCTTTAGTTTTACATGAAACGGACAAATTTCATCACAATCAAATACAAATTATGGTCGCTAGAGGGTAGACAGACACATATGGGTTCAATTTTATTGTGTGAAATACATTGTACTTCCTGTAGTGGTATATTAGGAATGTAGGAAAATAGAACTTAAGTCATCATGTCAATCTAAATACTAAAATAATAAGTGAGGTAAGAAAAACTTTGTGTAAAATAAGCTTCAGTAATTAACACAATAATAAGCTTGATAAGGCATGCATTAACTATCGTTTTAAACTTTTAAATTTCTCTTTTGTGCAAATTAAATAAATTGTCAGTTTTCTTCTATAATCCAGTTCATTATTTAATGGATTTTTAAAAATTTTAGTTACAAAAAGATTAATAATCCGTCAAGAAAGGATTGATTATATTAAAACTGAGTCTCAATAGAATAAAAATAAATAAAAGAAGATTTCAAAAGTATTTTAGTATAAACTAATACTATTATTTTGGCCATATGTTTTGTATCTAAATTATTATGTTCTAATTTATTAATTTATTTATACAAATTTAATATTGTAGAATTTATTACCCCCTAAATTGTTCTCCTTTTAATTATAAGAAAATGTTTACTAGTTTTAAAATTTTCTAACCGGTGTATTAGTCAGAAGAGCCACTACTTTTTGGCAACCACCGTAAGCAGCAAAAAGAACAGAATTTTCTGCAACATTAGCTATGAGGGCAGGTACAGTACCTGCATACAGGCCCCGCTTTACTCCTTCAGTTTTCAGAGTTTGCTTGAAGCAGTCCCACGTCCCTGAATACATGCTTGGAAATGTTTGCAGTTTGACTTTAATAGTATCTAAAGGTTGTCCAACATACACTAGAGCCATTCCACCTAAAACAAAAATAAAAATTATGATTTTTTTTTTTTAGTTGATTAAATTCTAATGAGAAAATCACACAATAATATCAATTTCTGCTAGTCTTTCTACTTCAACACGACATGAGAATACCTCAGTAGAATTCAGAATTATATATATTAAGGGAATGAATACTTTCAATTTGCTCATTTTTATATTTTACTTTTACTGACAGAAGTGAGGGTTTCCTTCTATGTCAAAACACGAATTCTTCAATAAGTTCATTTAAATTGCTTTTGTCAGAAACATTGACAAACAAATGGAAAACATTTTTAGGTCCTAAAATATTGTTTAGATTTGTATATTTCAAAATTTGAATTTTAGACTCCTGATCATCACCTACAACTTCTCTGGTATCACAACAGTAACATTTTACAGCAAAATTCTGTTATATTTCTTCTACTAATGTTAAGATGACGCAATTTCGTATAGGAAATGATAATTATTTGAACCCTTTAAGAAGTATTAATTCGTCCAATAGCCATTCCCTGTTTCAGGTGTAGTACAAGACAATGATTGTGCAGAAAGAACTTTTTCAGCTTTTGATAAGATGTGAGTTTATTCAGTCTGAAGTTAGTCCAATCCACCTAGTGAGAAACCATTTATTTATTCCCCTCCCCCTTTTCTACCAATTCGTAGCAGTTATTCGGAGCATAAGGTCTTCAATATTAGTCCAATCCCTAATTATTTATGGATATAATATAATATGTGAATGATGAAACATAAAGGATGTTTGCATCATGTAATGGAAATTATTGGGTTATTTAGTGCATACGTTAATGCAATCTTTATACTTCCACAGGGACCATCCATTTCTTAATTACCCCATCAAAATTGGATAACACTTATTTACTATTAAACCATTTACTGATTTCAAAAATGATTGTTAAAATAAAAAGAAGGGGCTCAGGTTAGCCATGTGAGTTAAAGTGTTAGGCATAATTTCACATGGTATACCTAGAGTGGAGAGTTCGATTCCTGCCTGGGTAATAGGAATTTATTTAGTGATGAACTCATTAAATAAAATCATTACCCCTGCTCTGGATAGAAAAGGGTGGTGACCTGTAGATAACCCATCCCGAATTGCCATAGTAGCAAAAAGTGGACGTTAATAAATAATAAGAAAATATATCCTTAATCATATAATTGCCATATGATGAAAATTTATCTTAGAATATATGAAGGGTGGTAAATATATTATTTTTAAACTTAAAAACAATAAATAGAGATTGTAGGTTTTTGCTTCAATGGCCCATAAAGGGGCAAGGCCTGTTAGATGGTTGTGGTAGATATTAACATTGACATGATAGTGAAATTTTAATATCACTACTCCTTTATTAAAGTGACTACTCACTTTATGCCACATGATGCTGTGTGGAGGCTAGAAGATAAGAGTCCAATCTCAAAGCTTGGTGACCGCAGAGCGTAATAAAATTTAGAGTTCTAGTCTGGGGTTTGGACTTGGTACTTCTAAGATAGTAGTCCAATGATTAAACCACTAGACCTCCCCAATAAAAAATAGAAGAGTTTACATTCACTAAATAAAAAATGGGAGGTTGCCAATGGGTAAAAATATAATAAAATAAATAATTCCGTTAATTTAAAAGTTAATAAAAAATATAGAGAAAATTTGTATGGCATTACTATATCAATTGGTCAGTAACACTAAAACTTTTGATTTAATGCTTAACAATGGAGATATTTAAGTAATTCACATTTAACACCTCTAGACCTCATTCATCCTTCCAATTTCACCTATCATCAATTTTGATGTTCAGTTTTACTCGAAACATTGAGTTTGGTAGCTAGATTTTTCAGAAATATATACATCTCTCTCTCATATATATATAGTAAGTACAATCTCAATAGCCAATTTTCCTTCAGGGATAATTTTTTTAAATATGTAAACAGAATGAAAATGGTTCTTTATATATTTATTCTACAAATAGCAATTGTATATTCAGAATATGGGCTGCTGGGAGAATGTACAGTACTCATAACTATCTCATTATCTAATTCAAGGATATCAATAAAGTTAAATAAAGTCCCATATTCTAAAAAAAAATTATTATCTATTAATTAATATTTCAGTAATAATATTCTATAAAATGTGTCAAGAAATAATTAAATAAATAATTCGGTATGCCTGTTATTGTAAATTATTGAATGATACTTTGAATGTGTTAAAGATTGGGTACCTTTAAAAAATAGGGGCTATAATATTTATGTGTTCATTGACTAAATTATAAGTACTATAGTTAAATAAAACTATTTGCAAATTAACAACAAACCTAAAGAGCCACTGACAAAGTCAATGAAGCCATCAATCCAATTGTTCTTCCTCTCCTTAGTTCCGTGCATAGTGCTTAAATAGCCTGATGAAAATAAATTAAAAAATACAACTAACTTTAAGTAACTAATTAGGTCGCACTTTGAACTGAGTCAATTCTAATTCCCTAATACAAAAGAGTTTTTAATTTCATATCATACTGGATTACTTCGAGTCTTATCACTACTATCAGTGCCTTATCAGTTTGCTATCACTCGCATTTAGAATCGATACTCATCGATTACGTAGTTCTAGGGGAATACATAATTAGAAAAACGCATATTTCTAATTATTTTTAACAATCAAGTGATATTCAAAACGAGTTTAAACTACTCAATGTGATCAAAGTCACTATAGGCTTAAATGTCTCATTTCGGGAGTCCCGAATAGATATATTTTCTATCGACCTCAGAATCTGTAGAAGGAAATTCTACACTTGTCAACAATGTCGTGCCTTTGTGTTTAGCCATGAGACTTAATGCCATTGTGAAGTGACGATGATATTGAATTTTGTTCTTGTTTTCTCTCTGCATATCACTTATAAGTAAGTGTCATCATAAACTTTTTACTATTGAGTGCGTTTTAACTATGTAAAATGTCTTGGTACTACAATTGGTCAGATGGAATCAAGAAAAGAGCTTGTAGATACTTATTGCAAAGATATTTAGGGCAGTTTTTAGAAGAAAAATTGACCCTTGACCAACTGTCAGTTAACATTTACAATGGTACTGGATCAGTATCAAATGTCAGTCTTGATGTTCAAGCTCTTAATGAGTTGGGAGAACAAAAGAATCTCCCTATCGAATTTGTCGATGGTTTCATTGCAGATATTTCTGTTTCGATTCCTTGGGCAACTCTTCTCACAGATTCGATATTTATTGAGGTTTCTGGCATGCAGATTACTATTCAGCCCAGACAAAGGGCTGACAATGGAGAATCAATGCTGGAGTCGATGTGGAGTTCTGTAACGAGTAGTATGCAACTGGCTGCTGAATTGTTGAAGCAGGATTCTAATATCGAAGATGAAAAAGTTGTTGAAGGTGAGCACCAAATGGAAGGTTTGGAAATATTTGCACAGACCATTGAGTCCATTCTAACTAGAGTAAAGATTAAATTCATTGATACGACTTTTCGTCTTGAGCATTTACCTAAAGAAGGGAAAAATGGAATAGCTGTAGAAATCAGAGCTAAAAAAATAGAATACTGTGATGAAACTAGTTGTGAAGATATTTGTCAAAGCGACAGTTCTAACAACGCTCAGGCCGCACCATTATTTAATATTAAAAAGTTCCATTGTGATGGAATTTCCTTTTATACTGATGAATTTCCTTGTGAGAATAGAACATATTCTCGTTCAGTTCTAGAAGAAATACAGCCACACCTGGATAAAGAAAAGAATTCTGTACCTATTTTAATTGGCAAATTATCTGGAAGTCAAGAGGTCAGATTAAAGTCAAAAAAACTGGGGAATATGTCTTCTGGCCCAAAATTTGAATTAGAATTTTCATTGGGATCTTTATCTCTCTTTCTCTCCCCTCGACAGCTTTACCTGATCATTGAAATAATGAATAGTTTAAGTTCACCTCATACTCAGGATTCCAGTAATATTAAGTACAAAAAAGCTGCTGATAAAATGCTTAGTTCTAATGACTATAGAAAAATTGAACAAGATTTACATGATGCATTGTACTCACAAGGCTTCAATGTTAACACTAATAAAAATGTATTAGGAAAAGGTTGGGCATCTACATCAGTTGAAGAGAGTGATGAAGAATTCTTTCCTTTTGGGCGCAGAACTTCTCAGTCTGCCAGTGTCTATTCTAATGTTACAGACGCATCCTGGGAAACAAGTGCTTCTACAATATTAAGTGGTAAAGGTGACTTCCTTCATTCTTACTCTTCATCAATTGAAGGTGGGAATAAAAAACCTGACAAAGGGAACAATTTTGATTTTGATGTTAATGGGGAAACTCTGTCTTTCCTTGTACGTTTATCAAGTATTGCTGTCGTTATTTTACATGAAGATATCTTAACATTTTCGGTAGAGACATACTGTCTTACACAGTCATCTGTTTCAACAATGAATAATTTATCATCACAGTTCTTTGAGCATTTAGGAAAATTCGGAATTATTGGTTTTGGTAATAAAGATTTTGAATTATCCAAATCGTTTTTCAAGAAAGCGTGTAATATAGACCATATAAGAATACTAGGAGCTGCTGTAATTATTGAAGGGAAGGAAGGGGGAAGTGCGTCCAATAGATTTTGTAATACTAGAGTTTCAGCCGCTAGCTTTGAACTTTTGGAATGCTTAATTGAACCTAATACTCAAGAACCTGAATATGTTGAACTCTTAAAATTCATGAAAGTTGGTCAAACAACACCATTTAAACCTCACTTTCCTATTACGAATCAACCAGATGTTAGGATATTTATTATGCAGAGTAAAAAGACAAGGCCTTCCCATGTTTTCACAAAAACAGAAGTCACATTTTCGTTGCAGCAGTGCTGGAGTGAAATTGATTTGTCATTATACGACCGACTTTCTACATTATTCACTAGTCAAACATTGTGCCATACAGATGTGTCAATTAAAGAAAGTTCTAAACAATCACCATTTTATGAAGCATTTGAGAATGCAATTGTCAAAGACAAACATTTTATATTGCAGATACAATGTCCTTTCTTAGTTATAAAGTTTCGATTTCCTATTCCTGATATGCGTCCTGATATTGAGAAAGGAAGGCATCCATGGTGGAAAAGATCTATCAGGAAGGATATTCTTTTTGTCAACTTAGTTGACCCTATTTTTCAAACTGAAATAAATTATCTTGGAGCATTTCTTGACTATAATCTTCAGTGTTCTCAATTGACATTACTCTTTCAAGTTGGAGAATCTGAGAAACCTATACCCTTCTTATATTCTGCTCCTGTTGACTCAAGTGAATCTGATTTAAAGGCTTTTTATGAGTACCCTAGGATATCAATAAAACTTTCCACACCTAAAGCAATTGATGAAATTGAGGACATACGAGAAAAAGAAGATGCTTCTGGCTTAACTTGCTCTTTTATGGAAACTCCAGTCAAAGAATCAAGCCCTTTTGCTAGTAAACGCTTTGTATATAAAAGTGATTCGCCAAATTCTGCTTGTGAAGGAGAAGAAATAATTCTGCCTGCTAGTAAAGAAGAAATTAGTAAATTTATCAGTGAAGCACTTGAAAATTCAAAGTTTCAAATTGATATTGTATTACCTTACATACATATTGATTTTTCTTCTAAAAATCTTTATGAAGTATTGTATAATAGATTCAGTTCTGATGTTTCTCTATGGCAGTCTTCTGCAACTAAAATGCCTCCTGTTAATTTGCATTTATCTGATATTGATAATATATTCCCCAAACAATTTTTCTGCAATTCATTTTCTGTGTGTAAATCAGGTATACAGTTAGGCGACTTAGAAAGTGAAGACGAAAATGAAAATGGAGATGAGTTAAGTAAAACATTTGGGCATAGTGATCATCATTTGCATTGTAGATTTCACCATCAAAGTAATTTGGCTCTTCAAATTCATATTAATAGTGGGCATTTAAGTATCTGTCCAAACCTGAAGGACTCTTCTGGAAATATTGTACCTGACAAGCATGGGGAACTCTTATTCGCCCTAGAAAAAACTAATATTTTTAGTGTTACAAGCTATAAAGGTGTTTCTCAAAAAAACTATCTCTGTTTTCAAGTTCAAAGTATATCAGTTTTCCACAAATCTGTTGTTATTAATTCAACTGACTTTGGAAATTCTTTAAATCCAAATTCATTCAAAAAGCGTACCAAACTCTTAAAACCCCTTATTTATAAAAGCAATTCCAATATGGTTGGCATGAGCAAATCAGATAAAATTAATAATGTAAAGCCAGATATGTTTACAGTAGCTTTAAGCTCTAGTGTCGATTGCAGGAGAATAAAAACTATTCGAATTTCATGTGGTATTAAAGGAGCTACATTACGACATTATGTAACCCCTTCAGAGCATTCATGGTTAACTCAACTAATGGATTTCTTTGATGTCATTGATTATCCTGTCAAGGGTTATGACTCTCCTCAAGCAATTACTGAATTACATTTTAATTTAGAAGATTCTATTATTGACTATAGACCTGTGAACCTTCGAACAAAATGTGCCGTTTATTTGGGAAATTTTAGTGTATCAAGTAATATTGCTGCACGGACTAAAACTTCTACTCTGAGGTTCATAGCAGAGGAGACTAATTTATTTATTTCAGAAAAAAGTTCAAAATCAACTGATGAGGTTAATTTGAAAAATGATTATGTTTCTGTAATTGACGTTGGACTATTTGAATTATCTCTAAGGTTAAGTGATCAACCAAATCTTCCAAAAGTTGATTTAAAGGCTTCAAGTGATATTTTTAATATTAGGACTTGTTCTGACTCTGCTTCTGCTCTTGCTGAATTGATAACCTATTATGCTTGTAATGGAGATTTAAATGTTCCTGAAAAAGTTTCAGACAGTAAACTATCTGAACCATATTTAGAAAAGAATAATGAAGGTAAATATAATGATCCTCTAACTCATACATCTGCTGGGGAAGTTTATGACATGATGGAAGATGCCATGAAGGAATTAACAACTAGTCATGAAAATGTGAAACCTTCACATGCTGATGAAAGTGAGGAAGTTGAAGTATTTTATTTTCCTGATGAGGGAAAAAAAGCAGACAATAATGCCCCATACGATTGGGCTGCAGGTGATTTTGATTCTGATAACGATTTTTGTTTTCTTGAACATGAGCCAGTTACTCCTCTCTTTCCAGAAGGTACTACTAACCCTATTGTAAGATCTCTTTCTGACCGCCCAATTCAAATTATAGATAATCACTTTAATGTATCATTAGGAAAAACCGATTTCTTACTTCCGCCTAAATATTATCCTGATCCTACTTACAGATATACATTGTCTGATATGAACTTAGTGTGGCATATGTTTGGTGGTACAGATTTTAGTTGCTCCCCACCTCCAAAAAAGAATTTGTCATTTGAGGTTCAGGAGAAAATTAGTAGTTGTCAGATTAATTTTAACACAGAAATTGATGACCAGTTGACATATAGATTGTTGAATTCAAAAGAAACAAATGAGGAACTACTAAGTAACAGAAAGATTAAAAGAGATAATTTGAAATCAAAAAGAAATAATCGTAACAAGTGGTATACTATTGGAGGGTCGGGAAGAAAGCATGATGTATTGATGCAACTTCATTTCAGTAAAGTTCGTTTTCAACACGAAATATATCCAGAAAAAACAACACAGGCTTCTAGACAAGTTTTACTTATCCATAATTTTGAAATTAGAGATAAACTAGCTACTTCTCAGATAAACAAATTTTTATATCAATATACAAGTGAATCAAATCCTCGTCAGTCAAATGCAAATATGGTTATGGTGAAAGTTGTTCATTTACGTCCTGATACAAGGAGGAATGTTCAAGAAACATGTTTAAAAGTGTCTATGCTTCCTTTGAGATTCAATATTGATCAGGATTCACTGGAGTTTCTTTATACCTTTTTATCCCAACTTTCTAAGTCGAAAGAAGAAGAATCAGAGCCATCCTCTTCTTCTCCTGTTAAAAGAAGAGCTAATCATGAAACAACTTTAAATGATAGCCCAGAACCAGTAATTCAGGCTGAAAATGAACAATCAAAAACTTCAAAAGGTTCTACTAAATCAAGCTCAAATCAGTCTCCCCTGTATATTCGAAATTTTGTATTCTCTCCTGATGTTCCTATTAGAATTGATTATGAAGGGAAACGAGTCAATATGGCTCATGGACCAATGGCTGGAATTATAATGGGAATTGGACAACTAAATTGCTTACAGATTAAACTGAAAAGACTTTCTTATAAGCATGGGCTGCTCGGATGGGATAGGTTGTTAAATTATGCATTTTCTGAATGGCTCCAGGATATTAAGAAAACTCAGTTTCCATGTTTGATAGGAGGTGTGGGTCCAATGCATGCCCTTTTTCAATTATTTATGGGAATTAAGGACTTATTTTGGCTACCTATTGAACAGTATCAAAAGGATGGCAGAATATTTCGAGGAATACAAAGAGGAGCTAACTCTTTCACAACATCTACTGTAATTGCTGCTTTGGAACTAACAGCAAGGATTGTCCAAGCAATTCAAAGTATTGCTGAGGCTGCATTTGATATGGTATCCCCTGGACCTAGTGTCCGAAGAATACATGGGAGTAAATCTAAAAAACAGCATAAATACTCTCACCCTGCTGATATTAGAGAAGGAGTTGCCAATGCATATACTTTAGTCAAAGAGGGGCTTGAAGAAACAGCAGAAACCATAGTTCGTGTTGCAAGTGCTGAAGCGGAACAAAAAGGTGCTGTTGGAGCTGTCGGTGGAGTACTTCGTCAAATCCCCCCATCAGTAGTAAGGCCAATCATAATAGCTAGTGCTGCTACTACTAATTTGCTAGGTGGTATGCGGAATCAGCTTGCTCCTGACTCAAGGCGGGAGGCTTCATTCAAATGGAAGACTGAAGAAACTTAAATTGTTTCTTCCTTTTTTTTCTTTTTTTTTTTGGTTGTGATTTTCCTTACATATGTTGTGATTTGAAACTAGTTTACATTTAAATCATTGAAAAAGTTTATTTTATCTGTTTATATTTGTTATTTATACTATAAAATAGTAATGAATATTGAATTTAAGATCAAAAATGCTCCAAATGTTGGAAGTTTTGTGCACTTTCAATGAAGGTCCTGGATGTGACTCCAAAAAACCCTTGAATTTTTATTATACTAATAAGCCTGTTTTACACCTATTATGTGAACAAGTATTTAGTTAATTGTGAGTTGTTTCATAGCTAAGTCCATCTTTTGTACTAATAAGTTAACAATTTAGTGTTTAATGTTTATGTTCCTGCTGGGTGTGGCTTTTTCAGTTCTAAACACTAGCTCACTTAAGACTTGGTATCTTGAGCTAAATAAATATTTGCTCCCTTAATTTAATACAAACAAACCTGAAATTAGACAAACTCTTCTTTTGAACATAATTTCTAAAAACATTTCATTATCTTGTTTCATATACTATTTTGAATTTCATTGTGTTTTTAAAAGTATTTCAGTAGAACCTTTTTTTACCATTTGGTTAAAAGAATTAACTGGGTGAATATAAATTGCATCTTTAATATCTCTTAGCAACATCTAAATATACAAGTTGAATTTATTTCTAGGCAGAACCTTTCATTTATGTTGTCAATGTGTTATGTTGGTTGTATGGAATGGAGTTAATTATATCTAATATTCAATGTTAGTCTCATGGTATAAATCTAAAAAACTATACTTTTAAAGTTTATAATCAATTAATAAAAATGTAGACTTTGTTTGAAACTGAATTACTTTTTAATATTTTAGTGAAAAAAACAAATAAATAAGCCTTTGTATTTCTCTGTTTACTTTGAAGACTTCTAAGCCATTAATATAACAAATGGTATAGCAATAAATGAGAGAATGAACATTCATCTAGACTAAGACATTTTTTTTTAATAAGAGGTGCGAGATTTTATAATTTTGGATTGTAATATTTGTTTTTCTTTAAAAGAAACAAATTTAGAACAATGCATTTTTAAAAATATGAAAGTTAGAAAATGAAAGTAAAACTATTTTAATGGTTATCACGCATGCTATTTGTTTTCTTTTATCTACTTTTAAGTTTGTAATTCTACAACTTCCTTAAATTGTAACTTTAAATATTCATTTAGTTTATGCAAGATATTTCATTATATACTTCCTTAATAAATAAAAAGGGCCCAAGGAGTCTGTTTGTTAATCATTGAGTTGATATTCGTTAAGATCTCAATTTTTTTTGTTTAACATTTAAAGTGTACTTTTTTTTTTGTTCAGGACAGCTCTCTCTGAATTTTTTTAATTACTATAATTGAGGATTATAAAATGATAAACAATAAAACAAATTTTTGAGATGTATTTAACTAAGTTAATTTCATTATATTAATTTACAATTTATATATGAGGTTGTTTGTATATTGTAATTCCAATATCTACTTTAGCATTTAATTTGTTCATAGAATTTCCAATTCTTATTATATATAGTACAGCCAAGGTTTTAATTCTTCTTGTTCACTATTTAACTTACCTAAGTAGAAATATGTTTTGATTTCATTAATAGTGAAGAATCTATTATTGCATTCCTTAGAATGTTTACATTTTTCCATTTCCATAGTACATTGATCAAAAGGAAAGCATCGGCTAGATCTTGTTTGTTTCTGTTTTACTCATATTGAATGTCATTAGGGCTAACGATTAGATGAAGTACATACAGGTTGGCAGCCTATTTTAAATGCGCAAAATGATACCCTCTATTTATATTTGAATGTCATACAATGAGTACTTAATATCTACGCCTTTCCAATCACATTAAAAAGAAAGTTATATTAATAGACTGGTGCTTTTCTCTTGTGACAAAGTAATTTGTTCAAACTTTTTGAGTGCACAAATATATTTATGAATATGTGCAATGTTTTTGAAAATATTTTTTAAAGCTAGTCTCTAATATTTTTTAAAACTGTCAATCTACCTATAAACCTCTTTAAGACTTTATTAATACATTAATATTTTATACATAAATTTTAAGTAAGTGTATATATTTGTATATAATAAAATGGTAGGAGTATGGATAAATGTGAATTTGACCAAAGAACTGAGCTGTAATATTAAGAGAAAGTTTTATTTTCTTATTCAAATATTATTAAATTGCTTAATTTAATTTCAAGAGAGAAGCCTGAAAATGAGGAAATATAAATTTGGTAAATCTAAGTGATACTATAAAAGTTAACAAAAATCAAAATTTATGCAACTTAACAAATAAATTTTTATCCATTTTTAATAAAAGGTATTTGTAAGTGATATCTAAAGCCAGAAAATAAACTATAACATTTACATCACAACTATGTGATGAAAAGGTTTGAGCTCCAACCCCCTAGTTTATACGAGAACATAAAGTTTCATCTCTAAATAAGTTATTAGTCTGCTGATTAAGCTGGTGAAACGTAATTGGACAAAATGGTATTCACATTGAGTTGAAAGAGGTTGCTCCAAAAGACTGACGTTGCTTTTGTCATTTTTCCTTGAATGAAGAAAACTTGGAACTGAATATGGCACCTTCAAAATCACAAAACTCAATCAGTAATAATCTACCCACCCGTTTACTAGCTATTTATAATAACTAACCTTTTTTTTAGACTTGTTCAAATGGATAGAAAAAAACTTAATTCCTCAGTCTTAGTCCTGATTTTTTTCATGAAGAACAAGCTGGAAGAAATGTGTTCCATATAGAGTCCAATAATAACAAAATAACTTTATAAAAAATGAGCTATTTCCAGTAAATTTTCCATGATTAAAGAATTTTTAATAACTTTTATAGTGTCATGCTTGCCTTGGGAATTATTTGACATGAATGTTCCTAAGGGAAGACTAAATTCCAGGATTCGTTATTTGTTTAATAAATTTAATTGTTGTTATAAATGTTAGTAAACCTGGTAGTTTCAAATATATTAGAATTTTCAGATTCATTAGCAATTATGAACCTAATTGAATCTCTCTTTTGTCGCCATGTTATTAACTTAGAACTAATATAATATATATATAGGCTGATAATGGTCTTTTAAATGCCATTCTACTTTAGTTTTCATAAGATACTTTGTAAATAGTATATTTCTGTCTATGTGAAATTATTTTTTTTACTGTAAATACAATTTCTTTATTTTGTGACTTATTGAATCTTTTTGGAGTACCTGCCCACCACCTGCTGCCTTTATGGATAATACAGTATCAAGAAGATCAGACTCACAAAAAAGTTTAAGAAATAGAAATCTGAGGTTTACATGTGCACTGTGATTCCCCCACAGCTTGAGTTATTGTTTAAGTCCACTGCCAAGTTGTATAGGTTCATGAAAATGAAAAGATACCTCTGGGTCGATACAGGATTGACTTGTATTTACATTTATTTATTTGGTACTTATCGTTGATTAACGGGAGGCCACTCATTTAAAGATGATTATTAAATCATAATAAAAAGAAAATCGCTTTATTATTTAAAATAATGCTTCTGGAATTTATGATTACAACAAGATTAGAACTACAACAGGATTGGAATAATTGTTTCCTGGAAAACCGAAAGTACTTCTATATTTCTCATAAATATATTATCCTAAATAAGATAAATTTTGATAGCTTTTGACAAACGGTTATAACCTATGAAACACTAACTGAACAACTGGGAAAAGCAGGATTTTCACATCTACAAGTAAATCTTAAATATAATTTCATTGATCCTGAAACCGGGGCCTATACAAAAAACAAAAAAGGATGTGGGGTTGTGCTAAATGGCATAACAAAAGGTAAAGAGATACTGCCTGACATCACTTGGAGCTATTTTGCAGTTCATGTGAGACCGCTTTATGCAGCTGCTCTGCGACATCACCCAGTTCTGGACTGCCTCTAATTTATAATAAAATTTTCATTTATAAATTCTCGAAGTGTTATTTTAAATAATAAAGTGATTTGCTTTTTATATGATTTAATAAATGTCTTTAAATGAGTGGCCTCCTGTTAACCAATAAGTACCATTTAATTTTTTAAATGAAATATAAGTCCTATGTCCAATTCAATTCAGAGTTCAATATAGAAGGGCATTAACAGAAGTTTAGAAGCCACACATTTTATATTGTAGATGTAAAGAAAAAAATCTAAACACTTTTTATAGTGGGAAACAGATCCTAATGACAGGAAGCCTTCCAACCAATTTCTTTATTAAAGGACAAGGCCTTTCGGCACTAACGTGCCATCATCAGGTACTAACAACAAAACAAAAAAGAAACATGTTTAAGACCATATGATGTATCAAAAAAACTTACATTTCAAATTTTTTAACCTAAATAACATTACTAAAATCAGTCATACAAATTGTCTTTGCTTAAAAATATTAATATCATATAATACCTAAACAAATATATACATATTTTTAACATGACAACCATCCATATGGTATAATTAAAATTTCTATTATTTAATAAATTTCAATAATGATGGCTGTTAGTGCCCAAAGCCATTGTGCGTTAATCTAATTTGATAATCTAAAATATAATTCTTCAACTTGGTAGTCTAGTAGCATAGCACTGATATTGTTGGCATTTAAATTAATTGTACATTAAATACTGCTTGCAGGCAGTATTTAATATAAGCCAAATGTAATATCAAAATTTAGCTATTTGGCGAGTAATATATCTGATATTTGAAATCTTTTGAACTTTACCACATATATACTCATGAGAGGGGGCAATATTATGCTGTATTTAAACACAAAACCCTATAACTGTTTCATAAACAGGAAGTACTCTGCTGAGACATACACAGAAACTAATTTTATTGATTGATATTATAATCATTGCATTATACCAAAATAAATATATACACATTCACAGTTATTATATTTAAGGTCCATATCTGCCAATTGGTTTATATTTTGATTAAATTTCTCCACCAGAAACCATATAATGATTTCTTACTATTTTTAATATCTAGATCTAGGTGTATTGCTGGCTAAAACTAAGCAAGTGTCTAACTGGAGTAATCAAGTCCTACTTCTATTCTGTTGACTAACCTAGCCTTGGTATATAAGTCCAAGTACTCTACCATTTGAACTATAGGTACAGATATATTGAATAAAGGCAATAACTAACAACTTCGACCAACTATAAACACTGGAGTGTATTGATTTTTAGGTGTTTGTAAATAACTTATAATTTGACTTTTTATTTCAGAGAAAAAAAAATCTGTTCTTTCTTTAAACCCCCATTCTAAAAGTAAAAATTAAGTTGATGAAATTGTAAATGACTGATATATTACAACAGAAACAAAGGGCTATAAATTAATATTAGGGTACTATAAACTTCTAAGCTAAATGCTACTAAAATTAACCAGTAAATATCTAATTAAATTGAAGAAAGTAAAGTGAATCTGTAATGTTTGAGAACAAATTACCAATCTTAGATGAAAAACTTTTATTAAGTATAAGGTCTATTTGACAGAGGAAATATTATATATTGAATTGTTCTTCACCACACTGACAGGAATCGAATAAAGCAAAACTGTATATCAAATAAAGGGTTAGAACCACCAGTATAAATGATACTGTATGAATATGATTGTATAAAAAAATGTCACTAAAAAATAAATAGTAACTATACTGAGTAATTTCATTATCTGAAATCCTTCATTCATTTTTAAAATACAGTGATAGTCACAGTGTATTTGCTAATTGTAAAAGTAGCTTCCGAAATGAACGCAATGGTTGCCACTACAAGGCATCACCTTTAGATCATGATGAATTGTAAAAGTATATTTTTATTACCCTTGCTATATATTAGTTTTGTAAAAAATCAAAAATTGAATAAATAAAGTAAAATAAAAGTCCGTCACGCAGGGGCTGCGTAAACTAAGCAGATTTCCCACGTGAAGTTTTACAATAGAGAAATCTGCCTAATAACAACTGTAGTAGTAAGAAACCTCTAAACCTAAAAAACATTATTTAGGGCGTAATAACCCAGTAGTTTCTAGCCTAAAAAACAGTTAACCTAACCTCTAAACCTATTCACGAGGGACGATAGTTATGGAAACGGCCGCCAGAGCTCTCGTCGGAAACTCCGAACATAGCCTATTGGTGACCATACGCAGAATACAAATGCAAATATCTCGGTTAATATTCAAGATAGAGAATTAATGTATAGAACAATATTTATAGTAAATTTAATTTGCAATAAGATTGGTTCTATACAATCTTTTGATCCGACGTATAGTAACGGAGATATTTCGAATTTTCAAAAATCCTCCCCTCTAAACCCCCCCTCCCACTGGTCCGATTTCAGCCGTTAACGAACTTGATCTTTCTTTTTACATAAAACGCTTAAATATGAAGTTTGGTAAGGATCAAACAAAAATTGCGACCGCTAGAGCGGTAACAGACAAATATATAGATAGATAGATAGATATATATATACAGTTTTGAACGGACCTCATTTTCGTCATCTACTAGGTAGGATCGATGGACATTTGAAGAAAATTCCGTCATGAGTACAACCTCAATAGCTGATTTCCCTTAAGGGAAATCTGCTAAAAAATTATCGGAGTCTTTCCTTCTTAAAGATGTAACTGAGGGACCATTAGACGTGAACTCAAACACTCCTTTATGTCTCTAAACAATATCTTATTATTTCACATTTATCTAAATTTCTTTTTAAAAATTTGGACTATGTATCTCATCAGAGTCTTGTTTGAAGTAATGAAATATGTAAATGTAAACACATGAAGTTTATTTATTAATACTCAATTTGCACTAGTGCAGCTAATTAGGACAGGATATCGAAGGTTTGCAAACCTTTTCGAGCCAGGTTGGGATCAAAGGATTTTATTTAGTGAGTTTATCACTAAATAAATTCACATTATCCTTGACTCTAGGTTCACCAAGAGTATCAAGACCAATGCCTTAACACACATGGCTAACCTGAGCCCCCTGTAAAAAATGTATGTATAGGGAAATAAAATAAAAAACAAAGCATTTACAAACATAAAATTTATTTCTTTTTTAATAGTAAAACATTTGATTTAGGTTTTATATACAAGTCTTCTTAATTGATGAGAATTTCGTCCCAGAAAAAAGTTTCTAACTGAAGAGCATCTTCATAAAAAAAAAAAAAATACCAATACTGGTGGGGGTTATTTACTTACATTTTCATTATCACCTTAATATGTTGTTTATTTATCAGTCAGTTATAAAAATATACATAGGGTCTGTTAAAACAGGAGAGGAATTACTATGAATTAAAAGTATCAATCAAGAAACATGAATGAATATAGAGAAGTAGGTTTGTACAAAAAAAAGAAAGAAAAAAAAGAGAATTGAATAAAAGTTTTGTCTTTTAAAACAGAGGGCTAATTATACTGACAATTTTAAACAAAGACATTAGCAATTACAAGGAAGGGAAGATTAAAAACAAGCAAAAAATAAGTGCTTACCTATCAGCAAGACATTCTCGCCTAAAAGAGAGAAAAAAAATACTATTAGTGCTTTTTGTTACAATAAATAGAATACATGTATATACACTTTTCTTCCTTGAATTTTGATCAACAAAGTATAAGCAAATATCTATAGACGTATATTTAAAACTGGGGGTTTGACAGGTAGCAATCAAAAGAAAGGAGGAACTGGTATATCATTGTGTAGAATGGCAAAGTGGGAGTTTCTGAACACACAGGTTGTAGAATAAAATCTCCCATAATGAATGTTTTGAATTCTTGCACGAGGTTTTTCAGCATATCCCAGCATGGAGAATGGCAGATATGCTGAAACACCTTGCACACTAAATAAAAACCTTCATTATGGTTAGACTTTATTCTTTATCCCATATATTTTGTGTCATAATAATGAGTGGATGTAATTTCACAAAATTTGGCATGCTTTTGTAGTTTGTAATAGAAGATCAACCACATGGTCAAGGAGAAAGGGCCTTGGGACCTTCCTGTCCCAAAATGGTAGTTTTAAGTATAACGTTCCAAAAATATTTCAGCTACTTAGAAGCGAAGAGAAAAGAATTGGGTTCGATTGTAAATTTTACAGTTTTTGGCATTTATAATATATTTTTTTACCCTTTGCCAGTGGACAGCTTCTGTAGCTGTCAGATGGGGAGGAGGGGACTTCTTTGTTAAGTCCCTTTTTTTCATTTAAAGCAAGTGAACTCTCCAGGAAAATTAGATCTAAGAAGACCTTAAAATTATCGATCAGAGTTCTAGTTACTCATATTACAACTTCTTCCATGAGGCCCGAAAGATGAAAGCCAGTTTTTTTTAAAGTTTATTTAAATCTTATGGATTCTGATTCCAAGAACGCCTAACCCTTATCGCCGGTCAGGAATTCACTCATCCTTGCCCAACCCTTACGAACCGTCATTACTCCTTTGAACTTTATATGACACATTGTACACCTGGACTCCAGCACCCCCCCCCCAAACCAATAATGATACTATATTATATATAAATAAAATAATAATTTTATGAATTATGTTTAATAAACTAAAAATTATGCAAATAAAACTAAAATAAAAGTACAACCGATGCTTTTTCTGTAAATTGTATACCTAAGTAAAGAGCAATGAATAAAGTAATGAAGATGGATAATACAAAATCAATAAAAATTCATTTAAATACACAATAGAGCTGTGCTTCAATAAAAAGTACTCTGATACATAAACCTTCCTGCAAGCTAAAGGTTACCGGCTGCAAAGGGACAAAAAAGTTGGGTTTAAATTAAATATCAAATATTTTAAGATTTTTATTTTTTTTTTAATTATGAGCCTGGGACGTTCTATACTAGAGAGCGACCGCCAAACATTTTATCCCCCCTTCCACCTGCCTCATCTGACAGCCAACTACTACTGAAATGAAAGTTTTTGTGAAATTTTACTTAGACCATTTTGTGCCAGATTGAATGAGACTATATGCCATATTATTTTTTATCTATTTTATTTTATATTTTTGTGAGGACTCAGGTTAGCCGTACGAGCTAAGGTGTTTGGTCTTAAGTATCTCTTGGTAAACCGAGTCGTTAGTTTGATCCTCACCTGCGCAATAGGAATTTATGAACTCATTAAGTTTAATCATTATTCGCACCCTGGCTAGAAAAGGTTGGTAACCTATAGATAATCCAACCAAATTAACTTTAGCAGTATAAAGTAGACAAATTATATTTTTGTGTAAAAGTATTCTAAAGGAAAATTATGGAATATAAATATATTGAACCTTTGTATTGATTTCTTCTGCACTCATTACACTTAGCTGAGTTTTTTCTTCTTTCTTTAACCACTTGTTAAGCTCCCAGTTTCTTATTATGAATGTAAGAATGTCTAATTCAAAATTAACAAAAGAAAGAAAAGTGAATATGAAAAATCTATTATACAAAATTGAATAAAAAATTAATTTAATAAAATAAATATCACCATTTTAAAAAATCGTTATTAAAACCCAGTTATAGAAATCGTAGAAAGAAGAGAACTAATAATTTACAATGCAACTGTATTATAATAAAATCATTTTTTTTTTTCATAATAATTCAATAAATTGTAAGGTACTTTTTCTAATATATCTATTATTTGTATTCACTCCCATGTGACATGGTAACAGATTCTAATACAAAATAAAGTTTAGGCAGCTGAGACGTATCGTATATATCTTTCATAAAATTTGTGAACTTTACTTAATTAATTTTGAATAACTCATCTAGCATAACTGAAAAATGAGAAATTTCATATCAGGACTGTGCGTTGTACATTCTAGTTGTTCACCTCCCTTTTCAATCAAAATTGACAAAGGAGAAGGGTGATTAAAGAGGGGGTGAAAATAAACAAATGCAAATTTCTCCATACCTATTAGATATTAGAGAGCTATTTTTATTCATCGTGAAAAAATCTATAAATTATGTTCTATGGCATTTTTGGTTTGATGCACGGAGGGATTATTTTTTATTTTCCTCACAATCCCTGGGGATAATGCGTAGCCATCCTGTCAATTCACTTGAATGAAAGAAATTGGAAATTGATTCAGAAATTTAGATCAGGGGTTAACTCCCTAATACAATGTCAAATAAATATTTTTAAATATCTGAAAAACTACAGGAGTATAGCTTCCCAAGAATTTAATGTTGCTAGTCATAAAGACAATTAGAAAAATTAGCGAAGTATAACATTCACATCACCCTCTTCTCTACTAGGAACCTAAGAATAAGTTTTATAATTGGTATTGAAACAAAACATATGCCTAAGTAGATTATGTTTGTAAACTAATTATTTTGTAAATAAAAATGAATTATAGAACAAAGACAAAAATGGTTAACAAAAAATAGCTTTTTTTTTTACACAAATAGTTACCAAAATATATACTGGAAATCAATCGGCTCAGCTCCACCGGTCAAAGGAAGAATGACTGAAAGCCATGAGACTTACTATAAAAGATGTCCATTAATAAAGGAATCAGAAATGAAATTAGATTAAATCAAACTAAATAAATTAAGCACAACTCAAACAAAACAAATTAATAGACCAGAAACATAGAAAACTATAAATAAATTCCCCTCAATTAGTAACAATAAATGAACGAAATTTATGTAAATAAAAATAAATACTACTTAATGAGAAAACCTTAAGTTAAGATTTATTACTAATTAAAATAGTTCTACTCATTAGACTAATATGCACATTTAACTTGTACATGGTAACAAAGAGGCATTTCAATTATCACAGATTAATTGGAATTAATTGGCACCAGTTCTTTCTTAATATCTACTTATAATAGTATAATCTAATTACATGCTATGAAATTTAATCACAGACAAAATTTAAATACCCCCATTAGACAAAAATTAATCAATAAAATATTTGGTTCAATGACACATTTCATTTTAATTAATGAACCCAAAACTTCTAAAATTAAAATGAGCATTAAAAATTTAATTTCTATCGAAATGTTTAAACTATCTTGAAATGCTGGTATTTGCATTCTTCATCCTTGCATATGCCATTTAAGTCAAAATGGCAAACTGGCGTATTTGGGTCCCATTCCTCCCGCTCTCTTTCCTTGGCACTAGGAATAAAAAAAAAAAAAAAAATTATACATTTATAAAAAATAAATTAATAATCATAAGTATATATTTATATTATTATTATTATTATTATTTATTAACGTTCACTTTTTGCAACTCAGGCTAACTGGGACGGGTTATCTACAGGTTACCACCCTTTTCTAGCCAGGGTTGGATTTTAGAATGTTATTTAATGAATTTCGTCACTAAATAATTTCCTTTGCCCAGGTGAGAATCGAACTCGCCACTCTAGGTTTGCCATGTGCAATAAAGGTTAACGCTTTAACTCGCATGGCTAACCTGAGCCCCTATATATTTATAATACAACAACCAAAAGATATTTAATTTACAAAAGTGAACAATAAGTAATGATAATTTTAAATAATAACAGGGCTCAGGTTAGCCATGTCAATTAAGGCATTGATTTTAATACACTTGGTAAACCTAGAGCCATGGGTATGATGCACTAATTAGCAATAGTAATGTATTTAGTGGCAAAATCCTTTACAAAATCCTTATTACTACCCTTGGTAGAAAGGGTATATATAAGGGGATACCTGTATATTAACCATCCCGATTAGCCATAGCAGCATTAAATGGATTTATTAATATATAACTTTTGTTCATACATAATAACTAATTTATATTTAAAACATAACTATGGTTAAACTAATTTATACACTGCCTGCATAAAATTATGTATAAAGTTTTTATAGATGTGCTGTTAAATTCTCTTAGAAAGTAATTTATTAATACCATTGATTTTAGCAGATTTCCTTTTAGGGAAATCAGCAATTGAGGTTGAAGGTCGTTTGTTAACAGCTGAAATCGGATCGGGGGGGGGGGGTTGAGGAGAGAATTTTGAAAATTCAAATTATCTTCGTTATCATGCATTGGATCGAAAGATTGTATAAAATCAATCTTATTTCAAATGTATTTTTCTATAAATGTTGTTATGTAGATGTTTTCACTGTATTAAATATTAACCGAGATATTTCCATATTTTAGTTTTCAGCCATCAATAAACCCTCACTTCTACTGTCATATTAACAATAAGATGTTGTCATGAACCACTTCATTCCAAGGTTAATTAAATACGAAATATGGTTTTCATTGAGATTTTACTTTGTGAGATACATGTAAATATGTGGTGACATCGACAATTTTGCATTCTTTACTCAAAAATGTTTATTTCATCTAAATTATACTCTCGATATTTAACCATTTCAGTCCCACACTATTGATCATAATTGTTATTGGCGGAAATCAGACATGGAATAGTGGGAGTTTAGAAGGGGATTTAAAAATTCAAAATATCCCTGTTAGTGGGGATTCAAAACTTCAAGATATCTCCGTTATTAAGAGCTGGATTGTAAAATGTTATAGAATCAATCTCATTTAAATATTGATGTTCTAAAATTGTTCTATGCAATTTTTTAAACTCAAGTATTAAGCTATTTTTATATACTTTCTTGTTTTCTAATTTAAGTAACCCCCTCCCCCTTCTATCATCGCATTTTTACATATAAATAGAGAATATGTAGTGAGATTAGATCACGAATGTTTTATACTAGCACATGAGAAATCTGCTTAGTTTACACAGTCCCTGCGAGTCGGACTTTTTTCTTGTTACGCACTTATATAAAGTAAAGAAAGTATTGTTTGCGAAATAAATAAAACAAATATCAAAGGAAAACTAATAATAATCTACTAATAAATAGTATGGTTAAATTAACTGTTAACACTTCATGAATACAAAATTTAAAATAAATAGGAAACAAACCTGAAACTCCTTTTAGTTGGTGGCTCAGTAACTTCCTTTACTTTTTCAAACAAATGACTACCATTAGTTGTTATTCTTTTTCTGTTTACAGAGATCTGAGATACTTTTGGACTCCCGCTTTTTATAGGATTAGTCTGAAGCTCCTTCATATTATCCTTCTTGTCGTCATTCCAATTTTTTATCTCCGTCGAGAAATTATGGAGGAGAAGTTGAGCTTTTAAGTGTATCTCTTTATGCTTTAGCTTTATAAGTTCCATATCTCGACTAGGTGCCCTGATAATTAAGGAAGTTTAAGGAAAATACAATATAAAGAATAAAATCAAATAAGAGTACAAAATTAAGATATAAAAGCATATTACTTAAGTTTGTAGAATAATTTAAATGAACTAACTTGGTTTTTTCACTGGATGACACCTGAGTCATTGTAATAGAAGCTATTTTAGAGGAAATGCACCTGTCTTTTTCTTGAAATTTGTCTCTAACTTGTAGCAGCTTTTTTCGTTTCGAAGCCATCTTAGTTTCTGTCACTTTTAAAGCTTTTTTCAATCGAGTCAATTTTGTTTTTAAATCGGAATACTCATTACTGTTTTTTTCAAATTCATTCATAATATCATTCATTACATTTATCTCCTCCATTACAGAGCAACTAAGGAAATTGATATTAGTTACCAGATATGTAAATACAAAGAAGCAAATTGTATGTAAGCAACAATCAATGACACAACACAAACCTTGCTAAAGCAGCGTAATTTTTCTTTTGAGTACTACTATCATCAGAAGAGTAACTCACAAGATTCTTTGAATCTTTGTTTACGTTCATATCGTCTTGATCAGAAGAAATATTTGTTTTATGACCTTCACAAGGTACTGTACAATTATTATCAGTTTTCAAAACGGTAGGAGCTATATAATCACGTTCAGGGAGTGCAGAATCTGTTTTCGGAAGGCTCTGCTCAGGCAACTTTTGGGACTCATTAGAAGCATTAACATTTGATAATGAATTTGCTCCTTCTTTAAGCTCAGTTACTTTGGCACGAGTGCATTGCAACACTTTTTCTTTTTCAGCTATCTTTTTCTTAAGCCTCTTGTATTCTTCTTGTTGCCAAGTAGGTAAATGTCTAAGGGCCTGAAATACCATCAAGACTTTTAAACAATAATAATAAATAATTATATTTTAAAAAATATAAATGGTTTTAATTATTATTAAATATGTATGCATGCATACACACGGAGACACAATCATGTACACAAAGAGTTATGGTCGTGCACACACACCAAACGGTTTTACAAATCACTGTATCTACAGAAACAAATTGTTTGATATATATCACAATTAATTGTAACTGTGAGCTAGCATTGTGAGAGTATAATTCCGTATATTCTAATAATTATTCTTATAGATTTTTATTTACCTTAACTGCAATAGCAAACACAATTCTTTGAGTAGTTAAGATAGAGTCATGTTTTTTAAACAAGTGATTTAAACAGTGTACATTTTTGAAATAAAATATTACGAGTTTATTAAAAATTGCATTTGCACATGGAAAACCTATTTTGAACAAGAATATTTTAAATATGGCATTCATTTGTGGGATAAAATCATTTCTCAACTTCTTAACCCTTAGGCTGCCACAGGCTGATAATCAGATAGGTGCCAGTAATAATAAGGGCTGATATATCAGCCTGGAAGGAGACATGCGCTGTGGGCTACGAACTGATATAATAGTGTGTTTAGTGATGGATTCCTGTGAACTATTATATTCTTTCTTCCTCTATTGGAATCTGTTAACATTTTATAGAAGCTGGTGTCTCTCAAAGCCGATTGACGGAATAGGCATACATTTTTTTCATTTTTGGATTCACTATACTAGGATTCCCTGTATACCTTACTTTGTCCCTTTATCAATCTCAGTCACCGTTACTCATTACCTGCAATTTACCCTTGTATATTTTCTGCTTTTCAAACGAACAGTTGAGTGCTTCTAAATGTCTGGGAAAAGAATTTTTTTTTCTGATGAAGAAATTTTGTTAGAGGTTTTTGCGAATGTGTGTGAAAATGAAGGTGATTCTTCTTCAGATTACAATGAGAATTCTGATGATAGTCACCAGAATATGTCTACTGGTGAAACGGCTGGAACTAGTTACTTGACCATAATTAAAACAACTGGAATGGGAATTATACGATTAACGCTAGAGCACATGGGGCTCTGCTTGGGGTATCGAATACTCAAACCCTCAGAATACAACCTGAGGGTTAACAATCTCTTTCTGTTTTCAAACCATATGTCGGTAACAGACAAACTGTTGTCATAAGATTTTTGTATTACATATTATACAATTTGCTATTGATATTAATACATAAATATAAATTTGTAACTTCCAAAACAGAGTTACTTAATAGTAATGCCTTAATTTTATTAATTATCACTGTTGCTAGATTAGAGGTCAATCACAACCATAATTCCACCAAATGAATTACAATTTTGTTTTTTTAATAGAATGCAAAGCATTAAAAACATAAAATGAAATTATTTTAAACTATGGAAAATGATATACAAACAAAAATCTTAACATTAGAATTCCAATTACTCGACTGATGAATAATGAAAATACCTGAGGTGTTGCTGAGGTATCAGAGGATTTAAGGCCATTTTTACTTGAAAATGTTTGTTGAGTTCTAGGTTTGCCATCCTGAAATGATTGATATTTAAATTATATCATGTAAATTTAATGATTTGTAAAAAGTAAGAAATATAAATCTCAGGTACAGTGACTTCTAGGGAATTATATACTTCAAGGCATAAAACCCCATTTTATATACACACATAAACATACTTCTCTGTTACTCCTCTAGTGGTCGTAACTTTTGTTTGAATATTACCAAACTTGATCTATAAGCATTTCTTGTTAAACTGAAGTTTAAGTTCATTAACGGATAAAATCAGACAGGGGGAAGGGGGCTATAGAGTTTCTCTATCTATAGCTTAAATATCATATCTTGCTTTCTACGGGCCTTTATTATGTTTGATTCATGCAAATACATTGTGTGATGAATGAAGATTCATTCTTGAGTCGAAAATGTTTATTTGATATGTACTGTACTTGATATTTAATCATTTCATTCAACACAAAAGATCATATTATTAGTGCTTTCTTAGTTTCAGACTTCAGTAAACTTCAACTTCTACTTATAGAAACTTTAAAT